>VZTV01001420.1:554-13450 GCA_013400875.1 Anhinga rufa | reverse complement strand
CAAGACCCGGGGGATCGGGGTGTCTCCAGGAGCCCCCACCCTTCCCTTGCACACCCCAGCAAGACCCCAGGGATTGGGGTGTCTCCAGGAGCCCCTGCACACCCCACCAAGACCCCGGGGATCAGGGTGTCTCCAGGGGCCCCCACCCTTCCCTGCGCACCCCACCAAGACCCTGTAGATCGGGGTGTCTCCAGGAGCCCCCACCCTTCCCTGCGCACCCCACCAAGACCCCGGGGACTGGGGAACCACCGGGACCCCCCTGCCCTGCCCAGTCCGGCAGGGCCCAGCCTGGTGAGGGGAGAAGGGGGCACAGAGGTGCTGTAAAGTGGGAGGTGACTTGTACTGGGGAGGTGGCCCTGAGCCTCGGACCGGGGAGGACGGAGGAGCAGACCTGGACCACGGCCCAGCAGTCCTGGGAGTGCTTGTGCTGGGGCTTTTGGCTAAAAAAAAAAGGGGGTTTCTGCCAAAAGGAACTTTTACTTTTGAAATAAACCCTGGGGTTTTTTTTTTTATTAAAAAGAAAGATGTAAAAATATATATATTTAAAGAAGCCCCAACCAGCAAGGTGGTGAGGAATGTCAGCTGGATATAAGCAGTTTGGATACGCATCCTCGACGCGCTCCCGCTTCCTCTTTTGATCAGGCACCCCAGGGGCTCAGGGGGCCACGCCAGGCTCCCCAGGACCGTCACTGCTCAGGGCACCCCACGTGGGCCTGGGGAGGCAGGGAGACAGGATCTCCTTGCGTGGCCTTGGGCAACTCCTTGAGCAGCCGAGCAGGACGGGGACAGCAATCCTTCCTCCCACCGTCTGCGTCGCCTGCGCGTGCTCGCAGGCAGAAAAAAAAAGGCATTTTCCTGGAGACCTTGAGGCTTCGGGCGCCGCTGCGCTCCGCTGCAAGCGGGGATCACAACAACCACCCACGCGCAACTGCGCCGCTGAAAGAGTCTCACGCCGAGATCTGTCACCACTCGCACCGTGCCCGGAGCCCGCTCTCGCGTGCGGTTATCAGGTCCAGGATTTCCAAGGCAAAGCAGGAGGGCTGCTGTGTAGCTGTCCTCTGTGCAAAATCCCTCCCCGGGACTCGCGCTAAAGGACTCCTGGCCTGTTTCACTGGCAACCCAGTAGGGCTACTGGTCTGAGTGGGTCGCAGCTGGGCAGGGAGAGGTGGAGCAGTGCAGGGGCTGGATGAGGCTGGGCGCTGCCTGGAAAACACTTCGGCAAGTGGCATTTTAAATGCACGGTGGAGCATTTCCCCGTCCTGCAGCGCTGCTGGTCCAGTTTCCCAGCTGAGGCCCCACGGACAAAGCAGACGTGGGTGGGTTGGATGGAGGCGGCACGACCTGGCGACTCGCGACACTAGAAATGGGCGCAAAAGTACGCGTTTGATTATTCTGCTGCAAAAGATGCATCCTCTGCACCCCTGTCTTGAAGTGGGGTGCACGCGCAGACCGTGCCTGGGAGGCGCGTGCTCCTCCTGGCCCTTCTCACGGGGTGTTTTCTGTATTTATAACATTAAACGTATTCCCCTTTCCCAGGAAACCACCAGTGCCAAAAGCTTATCCCCTCTCAGCCCTGCACCGAGCCCCAGGCTGCAGGCATGGCGCGTAGAGGGGATGTAGGGACGGTGGCGGGGCCGGGGAGGGGGGGGTTCTACCCCAAAACACGGCTGCGAGCGCTGCGCCGGCGCCTTGTCCCAGCGAGCCGGGGTTTCTCGCTTCGAGTCCCAGCTTGTCCCTTGGAGCTGTGCGCGCGCCGTGCATCCGCCCTGCCCGCCTGCGCATCTCCTGCGCCGCACCGAGGGCCCTGGGAGGGCTCCAGAGCTGCCCTTTCCCAGCACCCGTCCGCTCCGGGTGGCGTCGGGTGTGCAACGCGCACAGACCCTAAATGAGACCGGGCTCCCAGCACAGCGTTCCGCAGCCCCTCCTGCGGCCCCTTATAAAGGAAACCTCCTCGGCTGCAGCTCGCTCCTGCCCCAGCCCAAAGTGGGGGTTGCGGAAGGAAAGCTTGGTGCCGGCAAAGGCGGCTCAGGGTTCAAGCAGCCTCCCTCCTGCTCAGCTGCCTGTTGCTGGCTGGCAAAGCCCACCCGGGAGCGATTCCTGCAAGCTGCTCCTTGCTCGCAAGGAGCTGGGGCTGTGGTGGAAGCGCTTGCAGGGCAGCGAGCCAGGGTACGGCCTCGCCGCTGCGCCGAGGGAGGATGCTGGCTCGGCCGCCGCAGGGAGGAACCTTTGGAAAGTTCCCCCGGCCTGATGGAAAGCGCTCTGGGCTGCCTTGCGCTTTGCACATCGAGGATCCGCTCGCCTTTGACAGGCCCCCGGGTCGCTGCTGACACGGGGCGAGGGAATCCTGCCTCGCACAGGCATGCCCCCCCATGCAAATTAGAGCCAATTCAGGGAAGGAAGAAGATGCCTGCGGAAGGCAGAGGCTCTTGGAGCAGCGTTTCCCGCCCCACCCGGGCGGCTGTGTGCGGATGCGGCACAACGCACCAAGGACGTGACACCTGCCTTGGCCCCACCAAGGACGGCGGGCGGTCCCTCTCCCTCTCCCGCACCATGGCTAACGCTTCCACCACCCCATCCCACCCCATCCCGTCCCGTCCCGGTGTAGACCCGGCGATGAAGGACGCCCCGCCGCCTCACCAAAGCACCCTCCCTGTCCCTTTGCTGCCATGTCCTCGCTTCCTCCCACCCCGCATTCCCGGGAACGGCTCCCAGCCCTGGCAGGGTTTAGGCAGCTTCCCAAGGTCGTGGCCGGCGCAGCTGTGCTGGCAGGGAGCGCAGCCCCGCTGCTCCGACGCGGGACGGTGCGTGGGGGGCCGGGGCGGCAGTCCTCCGCAGGGACCCCACGGCCGCTGCGCGCTGTGGGTGCTGCTGGAGGTCCGCGTCCCTCGGGAAATCTCCAGGAGCCCCCACCCTTCCCCTGCGCACCCCTCCAAGACCCCGGGGATCGGGGTGTCTCCAGGAGCCCCCACCCTTCCCCTGCGTACCCCACCAAGACCCCAGGGATCGGGGTGTCCCAAGGAGCCCCTACCCTTCCCCTGCGTACCCCATGAAGACCTCAGGGATTGGGGTGTCTCCAGGAGCCCCCACCCTTCCCCTGCGTACCCCACCAAGACCCCAGGGATCGGGGTGTCTCCAGGAGCCCCCACCCTTGTCCTGTGCACCCCACCAAGACCCTGTAGATCGGGGGGTCTCCAGGAGCCCCCACCCTTCCCCTGCGTACCCCACCAAGACCCCAGGGATCGGGGTGTCTCCAGGAGCCCCCACCCTTGTCCTGTGCACCCCACCAAGACCCTGTAGATCGGGGGGTCTCCAGGAGCCCCCACCCTTCCCCTGCGTACCCCACCAAGACCCCAGGGATCGGGGTGTCTCCAGGAGCCCCCACCCTTGTCCTGTGCACCCCACCAAGACCCTGTAGATCGGGGGGTCTCCAGGAGCCCCCACCCTTCCCCTGCGTACCCCACCAAGACCCCAGGGATCGGGGCGTCTCCAGGAGCCCCCGCGCACCCCACCAAGATGCTGCGCATCCAGCATCCCTTGGGATGCTAATCCCATCATGGGCCGATGCGCGGTCCAGCATCTCCAGGGATGGCAGCTTTGGGAACTCTGAACTGGCTCCATCCAGCCCAGTGTCCTGTCCTTACTGGACCGGTAAGGTGCTTTAGGGACGGGGCGTGCGGGCATCATGCAGCAGTGCCGTGTGATGTGCCGCTGTTGGAGGCAGCGACAAGCGGCGCAGGGGTGTCACTGAGCTCTGCGGGATGCCGCTCATCCGATGGCCGAGGTCTCTGGGCCAGCGATGGCCAGTTTGGCATCTGGCTGCCAGGCGTGGAGAAACATCCAACAACCCCAGCTGCTGCTGCTGCTGCACCCGCGCGCTTCCCCTACAGCTTTTCCAGGTGCAAACCAAGCGCAGGAATGCCGGAGGATTGCCGCCGCGCTGCAGCCGCGTGCCCAGCCAGCGTGCTGGGTCACCGGCTCCGGCCGCAGGGACACGTTTCCAACAGGCTGCACCAGCTGCCCGAGTCTGGTTAGCTTCGAGCAGAGAGCTCCTGCCTTGCCATAAAATGCAAACAGAGCAGTTCTGCCTTATCTAACTCCTTATCGCTGTATTTAACTTGCTCATTTTATCTGCACCTGAATAATAATTAATCTCCCGGAGCAGGCAGGCCTGGCCCCATGGAAATGCACCTTTCATGCGGAGCGTGTTCAGCTTATGGGACCTGCTGGAGCCGGGTGCCTTTGCAGAGGGAGAGTTTTCGGCTGCTGCTCCCAGATCTTTCCCAGTGAAACTGGTGGTGCTGGTGTCAGTGCAAATGGCTGTTTGACCGCTCAGATCTCATCAGTGCTCAGACCTTCAGCGGCGTGGGCTGGGAGCGATGCACATCCCTCAACAAAATCCTCCAGGCTTTGATCTGGATGTTTCAGGACTCGGATAATTCATAAGAACAGTGATTATCGCCCATATTTTGGCAAAAAAAAAGACAAAAAAAAAAAAGTCCCCATTTTTATGGGTAGTTCAGGGCACAAATGATTTAGTGTTGCTTTGTCACCTCCCGTCTCCCTGCGATTTACTGCCCGGCGGTGGTGCCCCTGGCGTGGGTACCAGCCCCTGCGGGCAGGCTGAGTCCCCCCTTGCAATGCTGGAGCCAAGGGCTCGCTGCTGCCGGTCGCCTCCCTATTGTTCATTAGCACAAATCACTAATTTCAGGGCTGCTCTGACATGCACCCGTCGCCCCTGATCTCCAAGGGACTGCCGTGGCAGCTACCCGGAGCCGAGTCTCCAGCAAGACGTGCCTGTTCCCTGGGAGATGAGAAGATCCCCGAGGTCTGGGAGCCACGACCAGCGCTCCCGCTCAGCATCTCTACAATAAACCCCATCAGCAGGATTGGGAAACCCTTCCTGGCCCCTTCCCAGGGGCTGTAAATCAGAGCAGGGCTTGCAGGGTGACAGGCAGGGCTGGCGCTTGCTCCTTGGGGCTCACGGCAGCCCTGGCTACCCAGCTCCGGGCACACGGCAAAGCCGTCTCCCTCGGTGGTGGAGATGGCAGCGGGGCCGGGGGCAGCGGCCGTATTTTGAGGCCGTTTCCCTGGTTGAGGGACTTGTCATTCCCAGGGCGAGCGCCCAGACGTTGCCTACAGCTCGAAGCTTTAAATAGCTGAGCATAAATAAAGGTGGCAGCAGAAATAGTCTATCCTGGGGCGATGCTGAGGACTGGGAGGATGGGGTGATGCTGAGGACCGGGAAGACGGGGTGAAAGCAATGGGGCAGGGGGTAAAATCTGGGGGTTTTGCCATGGGGCTGGGGTGCAGGAGGGCAGGAGGCCCCGCTGAGCCCCCAGCTGAGCCCGCACTGGGGGCTTCTGCTTCGGTGGGGACCGCTGGCATCTCAGGCCCCTCCAGCTCACCCCAAAAGCCTCACCAGGCATTTTCTGGGGTGTTTTCCCAGCCTTTCCCCTGTGCCTGCAAGATCTACGAGGCCAATTTAAAGCCCCCTCCATCTCCAGGCTTCTCTCGGGTTCTTTCGTAAATCAAATGGGGGATAAAATAGCATTCCAGGAACGCAGCGGGCTGGCCCCGGCTTTCTGTGGGAAAAGCAGCAAACGCACAGTGTCAGCACTGAATAAAGCTCATGAGATGTCAGGCTAATTCTCTTTATAGCTCCAGGGCTGGCCTTTCCCACCGAGGACTGGGTAGCCGCGCCGGCTGGCAGCTCCCAGGGGACTCCCCTTGCGAGCGGTGGAGCCGTGCCAGCCCGGCGCCGCGGTGGGCGCCTGTCGGGGTTCAGGTGTTGGTGGGGCCGGGGCGGTGGGTTTGCACGTGCAAGCGTGCGACGGGGCGACGCAGGGGTGCGTAGCAGCCTCGACGGGCAGGTGGCGTGGCTTTGGGTTGAGCAGTTGAGGCTGCTGCTTGTTGGCGGTGCAAGGATGGGGTTTATTTCCCCTGGATGAAAATAAAGCCACGGGTTTAGGTTCGGTTTCCTGACTGTGATGCATGCCGCCTCCAGCCCTGCATCTTGGACCATCCCCTGGCCAGCCATGGGACGAGGAGCCATCGAGCTTCCTCCTGCTGTCCCCAAGCGCATACGGGATGGCAGGACCCCGCGTCCTCGCCTTTCGAGCACAGTTTTGCGCGGGCTGATGAAGAGAAGTTAATTCTGCCCCAATCAGGGGCTAAGCTACAGACCCAGAACTGCTTATTAAACTGCAGATGGGGATGCTACTCCAAAGAATATTTAATTGCAAGCTCTTTAGTGGTGTGCAAACCGGGGTCACATCTCATCAACAACACTCTCATCTCTCGCTCGCCCCTAACGATGGGCACGGGTTTCCGGAGCTGCTATTTCAGCCTCTTTGCAAACTCAGGGCATCTGGTTGCCTCCGCGCGGCAAACCGGAGCCCGGCACTAAAACCCGAAGGGGCTTGGGCAGATGAGATAAGAAGCTGCGAGCGTTGGGTTGTTGAAGCGCCTGACGGAGCCCGGAGATGCTGAATCGCAGCACCGGAGACGGCAAGATGCGCGGGGGGGTTGTTAATAACCCCGGGGCCGTCCTAAAGAGGAACCGCAGATAGACGGGGCAGCAAAACGCTGAAGCCTGCTTCCCGTCCTGCGACCGTTACCCAGAGGTAGGACGAGTTAAATGCTGCCATTTCCATCGCGCTGCCTATTTTGGCATCGTTTCATGAAAATTAGTGGCAGGTCCCAGTGCGTTTGCACGGAAGAAACTCAAGAAGAAATGGCCGGACTCTTTGTGTTGCTGATGAGTGTGTTTGCTGGCAGATGGTTGTAGAAGAAATCTTTGATATTTATCATCTCTTTGGCTTACCAGGACAAGATAACAAATCAGTGTTGAAAATACGATTCTGGGGAAAACGGCTTTAAATTACTGCTCTCTAAGCATGTTGTTTTATTCTTTAATGTAGCTACTTTATGTATTTCTTTTCCTCAAACTATATATATTTCCTTTTTATTGGCTAAGCCTTTCCTAATTTATATTTTCATTACTTTGATTAATACTACTTCCACAGTGACATTATTATTCCAACGCAGTTTTGCAAGTGTCTTACTGAAACACTTGGTGTTAAATAATCTTCGGATTTAGTCTGCATGATTTGTAATTTAATAAGCAGTTCCACTTCTGCTTTTTATCTCCTAATTGGTACAGAATTAGCGGCTATTCTGGAATTAACACAAGCTATCGATGCTTTTTTTTTTTTGTTGAAAAGAAAACAGCTATAGGTATTATTTCAGCCGTGGTTGTTTAGCTGTAACTATGGCCATATTAGCCATTTTAGGATCATGGGTTGGATTGTGGCTTGGGCAGGAACCTGCTGCCGTGGAAGTGATGCTGCTCTTTCAGGAAAGAAGATTTCAGTCTCCCAGGCAGTTGCTTGTCATACTCCCTTAATTATCATTTGGTGAGCGTGATGCATCTTGTTCTCCCGGTATTTCCATACCCGGTTTGCTTCTTCCAATTCTTCCTGAAACCTGATTCCCAGATTTGCGTCTCTGAAGAGCCGTAAACACTTCAGATCTGAATCCAGCAAGGGCTTATCATCAGCCCTCCAGAAAACGATGGCTTTCGCCTCCCTTCGCAGACAAAATAGCACTAAATCATGAACAATTAGCGTTACGGTTGGTCTGGAGGTGGCAGATTTCACTTGGGAGAAGCAAGATTAAATAAAGTCCTCGGCTGCGTTGCGTTTTGCAGGCAGGCGGGTGCCGGGGCGCTGCCGGGGAGGGCAGGCAGGGGTGCACGGCCAGCAGTGGCCATCGGATCTGCAGGGCTGCAAGGTGTGTGCCTGCCTGGCACAGAGGGCAGGGGGGCGTTTGCTGATCCAAATGCAGTCCTAGACCCAACCCTAACCCTACCCCCAGCCCTAAACCTCAGCCCAAACTTAAGCCTAACCCTAAGCCTGAGCCTAACCCTAACCCAGCCCATCAGCTGTGGATGTCAGCACCCCTGCAGCAGCGGGGCTCCGTGCAGAGGATGGTCCCAGGCAGGTCTAATTTATGGACGCGAGCCAACCCAAGGAAGAAAACCAGACTCGGGGCCAGTTTTCCCTGCTGCAAACGCACCACTCCGTCAGAGGTCAGCCCAGCCAGGCTCACGCGACGGCTGCAGCCCCTTGGAAATGCTCAAATTAAGACCAAAGTCCTTTCGACCCACAGAGGAGATGCCAAGACCGAGTCTCTGAGACACCAAATCCCCAGGACAGGCACTGAACCACCAGGACACTGATATGCCGAGACAGGGAGACACGGCGGCTCGGTGGCACCTGAAGGACCGCGTCCCCAAGACCCAGCACCAGCAAACAGAATTACAGACCACCATGGGTCTGACAGCGAGCAGGCTTGGGTGGGGGCCCATGGAGACCATGAGGAACTGGCAGGCAGCTACAGGGGGGCGCTTAAGGAAGGATTAATGAGAGGAGAAGGAAAAACAATAGCTTACCAAAGGGCCATTTTAAGGCAGCACTTTTAATCCTCCCTCAAACCAGGAAGGGCTGGGACCTCCCCATTTCCTTAACTTTTCCTTCTTCCTTTTGCCTTTGAGTCTTTAATATTCATGGGGTCTAAATCATTATTTTTCCCAGTTATATGAAATGCTTCTTTAAAGGAGGAAAAAAAAAAGCCTCAAGGACAAATTCTCAAGAGATGAGCAGGATAAAATACCAGCCCGTTCCCAGCTCTCTGAAAGCAAACAGGGCTACCCCCATCTCGAATGATTTTCCTCCTTTTGTTCCCAGATTCAGCCACCATCCAGCTTTCCCACCTACGGCACACACGGGGCGGAGGGAGGAGGAGGAAGGCGATCCCTCATCCGGTAAATCCGGCTGTTTCCCAGCTGTTGCTGTGACTTTGCAGGCACGAGCGATAACCAGGGGAAAGACTCTGCTCTGGGCGACCTGGCCACCAGGTGCTGGTAGTGGAGGGAAGGGACGGGGTCTAAATCTCTGCAAAATTAAGATCCCGTCTGGGGTTGATCATTCTGTGGGCAGTGCCAAGGAGCTGGGAAGCCTGTTTTGGGTCGAGAGGTGAAAAAATATCATTAGGCTGAGAAATGCAAGCAGGCCAAATCTGAGCTGTTGAGCAGGAACGTCTGTATTAGCATCTGAAGCGGTGACTCCTTCCCCCTCGATTCCGTCTCATCCACCTTCGCCTGCCGGAGGTTTCCACCCCTTGGAGCAGGACCACGCACGGCCCCTCCGGGTGGGGATGTCCTGGAGTGGGGATGTCCCAGGGTGGGCAGCAGCCTCTGCTGCGGGCTCCTGCTAATGCGGAGCAGCCATAAACTGCTTGGAAAAGGTCTCTGCCGGCTGCAGAGGGGCTGGCAGCCATCCCACCCCTGCCCGTGGCTCCAGCTCTCCGTGCGGTCAGCCAGGACACGCAGCTGGGCTTAACTCAGCCTCAGACCGCTCGCAAGGCAAAATGAGCAGCTCTGCAGTGAGCTGGGCGTTAAAACACTGGCCTGCCCCCTTCTCCAGGGTTATGGTGTCCCCATGCGCCTGGAGGGCACAGCTCCCACCCGATCCGGTAAAAGCAGGGATTCCCTAAGCGTGCGATGTGCATCTTCGCCCTGAAACATGACCCAGAGCAGCCCATGGGGAAGCACGGAGCGAGCGCTGGGCTAGCTGCTCCGGCTCCAGCTCCGGCTTATTGTGTCTGCTCAGTGAATCTTTAATTAGGCCATGCAAATTCCAGCAGCTTCTGATCGTCTTAATCCCGGAGCCAGCTTGAGGTTGCTATTGCTTCCGACATTTTAGTGGGTGCCTGCTCCTCCTGAGGACGAGGCTGAGGGTGGCCCAAACTCATCTTGTCCAAGAGCGGACAGGGGTGATGCAGAGGCTCAGGGAATTGTGGAAACCACATCTCCTCTGGCTTAGCATCCCCGAAAAGCTGGCGGTCAGCTGGGCACAGGGCAGGACTCCTGTCCAGTGATTGCCTATGTCTCCCGGGCAAGGAAGGAGGACCTATAGACTGATCACCCCTGGGCACCTCCACCCACACGCAGCTTCTCGTTACCTCCTGCGGATTTGGGGTTGCTCTGTCGATGGAGACAATCCCGTTTGCTGAGGGGGTGCTGCGGGGATGCTAATCCTGGTGGCACTGCCTTTCCACCTGGGGCTCAACGTGCTTTTGCACTTCAACGCTGAACTGCTCAAAAAGCTGCTTGCTTTAGGCACCGGGGCGCATGCCCCTGCCAGCTGCCAGAGCTGCCTTCATGGCGCTGGCAGGGATTTAAGGTGCAATCGCTTCTTCGGTGCAATTCTCCTGAGCTGGCTGAGATCTTTACCTGGGGACGAGGTGACTCATGCCCCGAAGTGCCCGTTCCTCTCGGCGCCGGCTGGCCCAGACACGCACATCTGCACGGCAGCAGCCTACCGAGGGTGATGTCAACCCTCCCGGGTGCCTACCGCAGCCAGCATCGCCGCTCTCACCCTGTTTCCGACCCAGGGACGCACACGCTGCTCTCTTCTTCATCAGCTTTTGGTTGGTATCAGCTGCAGCCCAAGGTACTTCTGGGTGTTGATTCTGCTCCCGAGTCCCATCACGCATCAGAGTTTATACCTGCGCCCTCGAGCCGAGCTCCTCAACAGACCCATCCCCAAAACCTGCGCCGTATCTCGGCATCTCTCCATGATTTCCTTGTGTCTGCACCCGGCGCAGAGCTGGGACACACCGACACAGACTTGGGTGTCCGGAGGGATTCACCGGCTCATCTCCCACCGGCTCTTGAGTCTTGTCTGGTGGATGCTTATTAATGCAGGAGAGTAATTTCCTTCCCATCAGCAAAGGTGAAGGAGCACAACAGAATGGATTTCTTTAGAAATCGATGTACATTACATCCACGAGGCCACTTTATTCCACTTCCCAAAGCAGCATTTACTCTTTCCCGGTATTTACCCATGTCATGCCTTGTTGTTTTCTATGGGAACAGCCCAAGGTCTCCTGAACCCATCACCCAGCCTGAAGACAGATCTACCCACTTGTGGTCTCCAGATCCGTCCCGCAGCCTTTTAAAAGACACGTTGACCATCTCTGAGGTTGGTCTAAGTGATAAACCCGCTCCCCAAAACCTGCTCCCCTTATTGTATCTCCCAAAATCCTTCTGGATGACTTTCTGCTGTGGCCTGATCTTCCCTAAAGGATCCGTTTGAACCTTGATCATTAAAAAATAAATAAATAAATCAGACTTCCTTGTTTCTGATAGGGACAGAGAGGTTTTCTACCTGTAAAAAATTATTCCACAAAACGTTTTTGCCTTTGGCACCAGCCGTTCGGGCAGACTCAGCGGAGTTGGGATGACACTACAGAAGTCGTCTCCAAATTTCTGCTGGGTAATTGGCAGAAAGTAGGTGTGAGAAGAGTCTGGGCAGAGAGAACGGAGATGGAGCTGATTTTACCTGTTTTGGCACAGGATAGCTGACTGGTGTTTGCTGACACCGCTGCTTGCGCTTTCAGGTATGTGCATGCAGCATCTGAATTCCTGCGATTGCGGCAGGAGGCGGCGGGAAAGAGGTTGTTTTTTTTTCAGGTCTCAAGGCTTTTACACTAAAAACCCACTAACAGCGCGTCCCTCCCCCAGCCAAAGGCACCCAGGACAAGCAGCCATCCATCCCAAGGGCACCTGATATTTTATTAACGTCACTGAGTCTTTGAGGACTCTGCTCAGCCCCGGGATCCGTCAGATTGAGACTCGGCGTTGCTGAACCCAAACGAGCTGCAAGATTATCCGTGTTTTCACCAGTGACCGTGACGGGTGCACGTTCAGCATCTCAGGCGTGAGGTGTGTGCGGAATAATGTCCCACGGCGCAGTCCAAGAAACGCCGTCTCTCCTCCAAGCCCTGCGGTGAGCTCCCCCGTGAATTTTCCGATTCTTCAGCCAAGAATGTGATAAGGCTTCACGGGTCGGTCACACTGCATAAACATTTTCTCCGCTCTCAGATTCCATGACCTGCTCTTGAACTGGTGGAGCTGAATCCTCAGCCCCATCTCTCAGCCCCAATGAACGTCAACCTTCAAGACATGCGGTGACCGTCCTCATCATCGCATCCTCCAAAAAACCCGAGGATCCTCCCCATCCACCCCACATTCTCCAATGGTTTGCCACTTGTTCCTCTCCACTCGGCGCTCGGCGCACCACATCTGTGTGCTGCGTCCAGGTTGGGGCCACCAATATGATACGGACATCAACGAACTGAATTCGACGGAGGTCCACCAAGATGGTTGGAGGCTGGAGCCCGGTTGGAAGCTGGAGCTTCTCCGTGAGGGAATGGGGCTTGTTCAACCCAAAGAAAAGGTCTGGGGACACGTAACAGCAGCCGTGATCACCTACAGGGAGGTTATCGAGAAGATGGAGCCAGGTTCTCCATGGTGGGTCGTGGCAGGAGGCTGAAATCGCAGAGGTTCACATGGGATATACGGAGAAACTCCATCCTTGGTGGTTTTCAAGACCTCGCTGGATAGAGTGAGGGAGGGAAGGGGAGATGGTGTTTCAGCGAAGTCTCAGGCTGAAAGGGAAGGAGGCTGCTGCCATCTAGAGCAGGGAGTCCTCTGCGTGCGGACGCGGCAGCCAAACTGCACATTCCCAGGCCTGGAAAGATCATCTTGGTAGAAACTAAGCCCGGAAAATTAAGGAAAAAACATTACGAGCTGGAACAGAGCAAGTAATGGATTCCCAGGCTCTGGGCAGAGCATCCGTCCCTGCTGTCCTTGAGCGGCAGACGATGTGCCGCTTACATAAGTGCAATTAATAATTGATTCGAAATAGGTGGAAAAAGCCCATTCTTGTCTCCGTCCCCACTACAAGTTTCTGCCCTCTGGGTTTAAGCACAGCCAAACCCAGCCGGCAGCTCAGAACATGGAAAAAAAAGGTTAAAAAAAAGAAGGGGGG
>VZTV01001418.1:30608-54269 GCA_013400875.1 Anhinga rufa | reverse complement strand
ATACCAGCCAAAACCAGGACACACGGGCCTCTACTTTCTTTTCTCACTTTCCTCCCACCCACTCATACTATAATCCACATAGAAAGAGACAGTCTACTTTGCAGAGCTACATGACACCAAACTTTTACTAGAAGTTTTACATACTGCAATACAAAATATAAAGGACTAAAATCTCAAACATAATATTGCAAAGTATTTGCAGAGTTGCAGTGATCTGAAAGCTTAATAAATACTAGAATTTCTGCATCTTGGGTACTAATGAAACATACAAAGTCTTCTGACTGTACTCATTTGTCCCTAAAAATCAGTAAGACTCCCTGAAACCTACAGATATAAGAAAATTCTATCAAGTCCCAAATTTGTAACTGCTTGGAAAAGCAGTAACATGTGGGGTTTGAGGTCTTGGAGTGTTTTGTTTTAATTAGGAAAAGAAAAATAAAATGAATACTGCAGATATCATCTGCAAATAAATAAAATAAAACAAAGGAAAATTATTACAAGAGATCTAGGTATGAAAATAATCAAACAGCAGCAAATAGATTTTTTGCCTCTTTCTACCTCTCTCCAGAAGTAATTACTGAAGAACATTCTGTCAGCAGCACCAACACTTAAAGTTAATTTATTATTTAGAAGGTAGGTCAGCAAGATGTTTTATAGCTTAAAGCATTATATCTCACCAGCTTTTCTGAACTACCCCAAACCCAAAATTTACACTCCAAATGCAGTATATAAGATGATATTCACCATTTGAGGAACATCCTTAAGGAATCTTTCTGGAGGCAAGGCTGCTCCTCAAAGATCTTCTCCTTCAGAACCAGTCCTTTACTATATAGACAGTCTCTTTCCAGAGCTTTGCAGATAAAGTACAAACATGCTAAGGGAGAAATAGAAATTGAATGGTCAATCGCTGTTTTGGTTCATTCAAAAGCTCCCATTTCTGGGCTTCATATACACCACTGAATTCCAACTAAATATGACATTTGCATAAATTAGACCAATAGCTTTGTAACATGTCAAATAATTACATGCACACAGTTAAAATAACCTATTATGTCTTCTCAAGTATTATATCCGGAAAAACAACGTAATTAATTTTTTAAACAATTTTTGCAGTACATCTTTTGTTTACTTTCAAGACTCCATTCCTGCACAAAAGAAATTAGAATCATAAAGCAGAATCCCAATCATCTACCATTTTCATGTTATCAAATGTCTTAACTGCAGATTCCATTAGTGTAACAAGGAATGCACCCCACCAGGTTTTTGCTCACATGGGCCTGAAAAGAATTAGGACCATTCCAGTAGGACAAACCAAAAGGATCGGATAACATTTCTGCCACCTTGCATCTTCCCTCCTAAGCTTCCTTTGAATCAGTTCATCCACTGGATATTACTCAAATGTAAAATCTTAGGGTCAGTTGTATCACCCACTCTAACTACAATTAATCATACTAGACAATGAATTAGACTGTAGTCTTATACCCAAATCCTGGAACTTTGTAACTAGAAATGTCTAGAAAGACAAAACTAATGTACATTGAAAGGCAAGAAAACAGTCTACAGGGCACTTATTTTTAGGGTAATCACCATCATACTTTATCATGAAATAAAAAAATCTCAGCCATTAAGTAAAAGTCTCTATCATACCCTAATGTACTGCTTACACAAGATGCACTTTCTCCTATACAATTGCATCGTTACAATTTTTTATTGATATGTAAAATTACACATATTTTGAGAAATTTTTTTGGTGTACTGTACTTACTTGTGTAGTCAGTGAGTGTGTACAAGACTGTGATAAGGTTATCTAAACATGGCCAGTGATCAGGATTACACCTGAGACCTTCTTCAAAAGCATGACGAGCCAAAGGTAGGCGGATTAGTTTTATTGCCACACGACCAATTTTATACCATACGTTGACATCAGTGGAGTCTAGCATTACAGCCTAGAAAACAGAACAAACCACATTTTTCACATTTCAGACATGCATTTCCACTTGTCTACAGGGATTGGCACTGCTTTAGTTTTCAGCAGGGTCACTACTTATTTGGGGGCTGAATGGTGGACCAGTCATAACACATATGACATCAGAAAGTACACAGAATTCAGACGTACGTTCGAACAGTGTATGCTGAAAGGTGTAAGTCTGTATTTTGGCAAGTTTTTGCAAACATCAGGGCTCCAACATTTTATTTCAGCTGTACTATACCTCCAAATAAAACTCCATGGCTGTCTCTAAGTCATCCCGTTGTGCTGACAGTTGTGCTAGGTTTTTATAGGTAGAATATTTTAACATCAAGCCTGGATGTTTCAGCCCTTCTTTCTCATCACCAGAAAGAACTGCCTAGAAATGATAAAATAAATGCAACATGGGCATTAAGAATTAGACAAGCAAAAAGAACAGCAAACAACTTGCTAATTGATAACACTGACATTTCTAATTAGCCAATAAGAAATGAAGTAATACAAAGTATAACAAAAATAGTTTCTACAGTTTATTTTCTAAAGGTCACTGACCTCTCGCAGAAGACGAATCTCAAGCAGCTCATGATAAGCTTTAGCAGACTCTTCAAATCGGTCATGTTTCTGAAGGTCCAAAGCTTTATGGTACAAAGCAAAAGCTTCTGCTTCCTGTGGTTCAAAAAATTAGAACCTATTTTGTAGAGCAACTTTATTAAATTTACTTGTTACAGTATACTGATATTTATTATTAATATCAGTGATTTCCCACTTCTAATACTTTCCGCTATATAGCAATCCACATTCAGACTGTATAGCAGAACATTAGCCTTACTGATCTAATATAACTCATCTGTGTGAAGTTTTAGCTTGCTACAGGAGGGTTCAAGAGATAAGATAGTAACACAACTTTCTTAAATAAAAAAATTATGGTTGAACAATCCCTACAACAAGAGAGGACAAAACTCCCATCAAGACAAAACTTCATTAAGAAAATCGTGGGTTTACTTACTTGAGCTTCCTTTGTCTGTGTCTTATGACTTTTGAAGGTACCTTCGTAGTCATCCTCAATTGTGGAACTTGCATTCAGTGCTGCAATTCGAATCTAGAATGACAGTCGAGATGCAACAAGAAATGTTACGTCTACATGGGTTCCAGTTTCCCTTGCAAACTGGATTTTTCTCTTTTTTTTTTTTTTACTTTATTCGGTAAACAGACAATACTGAGAGATCTCTACAAAAAGTTACAAGAATTAATTTAGTCATCACTGGTTGCAAATAATATCAAAACAATTTCCCCCCCAAAATCAGCTGAAAAAAACAAAATTTCAAGTTGTCTTGCAAGCAACAGCTTCCCTAGAACACACACGTGCATTACAGTGAATTTTTTCAAATTCTTAAATTTACCAATAACTACAATCGCTCCAAAACCAATGTTATCATTATGCCAATTTATTCTTAGTCCCAGGGAAAGAGAAAATTTTCAATTTATTTCTATCAAAGCATCTCAAAAACCATCTCAAAAAGCCTTACCATGTTCACAGCTATTCATACTTTCTCCAGGATTAGGAGGAAGGGCCTAACACAAACAGATCTGGAAAGCAAACAGGATCAGAATATTTATTCTGTCCATAAAGAAAGCATTCAGAAGTAAAAGACAGGCTGAGAATACTTTAATCAATAACCAATTAACCAAAATCAATAACCAATTAACCAAAATGCAAAGTTAAGCATATTAATTACTTCAGGATGGTTTTCAAGACCCTAGTTCTGGCAGTGAGGGGGAAGTGGAAGTATTGACAATGTAATTACAGCTATAAGGTTATTCAGTTACTGTATAATATTTAATGAACATACATTACACTAACAATACTACACATGAATCCCTTCAATGACAAAAGCTAAATCCAAAAAGCTTTTTGCATACTCTGACATTTTATGAGCATGAATCATTATAGCTTATGAGGTTATCTTCAGTTACTTAAAAAAAAAAAAATACGGAAGTTTTCCTGCACCTTTTAACTATAGCACAAACCAGAGTGCTCTCTCATGTCTAGAAACCATAGCACTTATGGATATTTACAGAACAGGAAAGGAAAAAAAATATGGAAGGTTATATCTGTGTCAGATTGACTTTGCAGCAGGCCATAGTGGCTAGTCAACCCATTGCTCAAAATACTGCCTGCGCCTGGAAATTCCTCTGATTAAAAATGTTTTAATTACTGCTTTCCCTGCTAGAAGAGAACTAGTGTTTATAACACAGTTGTCTTTTCCGAGTATGTCGACCAACTTCTACAGGCCACCTCTAATGCAAAAGCAAGTTATAGGTACTGCATATGCACTTAGATCTATTACACTTATGCAACCAAAAGAAACTGAAATTTTACTAACTAATATTTCTTCTTTCTGAAAGAAGAATATTAATATTTCCAGTCTTTTTACCACTGATAAAAAGTTTAAAAGGGAAAATACACCTTTATAATATTTAAGTAATTTTTCCTCATAACTAAACCCATAATTTAAATTCTATTAACTGTTTGAAACACTATGTTAGTAAATGCAAAAAATATGAAGGAGGTCTGTGCTGCTTTTTTAGAAAAGCTTCACTGCTACGTGATAAAACGTTCCCATCAACTCAAACAAAAAGATGACACATGCGAGACAGGCTAAAACCAGGCTTTAATATGGGAGACCAAATTAATAGAAGAATAAGTCCAGAATTAACTACAGCAGGAAGCAGTGGGAGTTTTGAACTATAAGCTGAATTAACTCACACATCATCACGAATAGTTCTGCATGTAAAGAAAACAATGCTTTGACAGGAATTTCATTCATTCAGCAATGATATTTTGCTTGCCCATACACCACTTACTTTCCTCACTTGCAGCTAAACCAGACTGACAACTATACAGCAATAAAGCATTTTTCTCTTTAAGTCACTAAATAAACATTAATAAAACTTCAAATCTCTTTCACAACAAGGAGAAAATACATGCACAGAAATTAATGGTTCTCTCTTTCAGAAATACTGAATGCCCCAAGTTTTGACAGAAAGTTCAGATACTTACGACATCTAAATAAATACAACTGTGTGATTCCAAACCAATGAAATACTTATTTTGAGTGGTTTTAAGTTCACTTACAAATACGCCTATATTCGGAAATAAGCTCAAGTCTTTTTCTGAATCCACGTAATCTTGCTCAAGGCAGCAGAGAAAGTCAGCTGGAGAGAAACTACAGTCAAGAGTGGCAGTTAGACTGCCACTGAAACTGCAACTACAGAAAAGGTGGGGAAACAGTTTTAATTCTACTATTTATACAGAAACTTTGTAACAAATATTTAGCACCTCTCCTCTCTGGTGTTCACAAGTTGAGAGAGCATAACCGAACAAAATCGTGTAATGCTTTTGAAAAACAGGACAAGGATATTGCACAGCTTTTATACTGGTGTGCCAGGCAGGTAGTGAGGTTTGTTGTTTTTTTTTTTTAAACCAGGCACTGTACACGGTTGCAGACCTAACTGTGGACAGTTACAACGGTGTCATGCATCTAGGAATTAAGTATGTCACTACAAGCACTTTCAGAGAAACATAGCTACATCAACTAGGTACAAAAGAAGAATTAGTCTTTAATACAAAGTACCACAAACCAGTTGGAATTTTTTCATTTACAAGACTGTCTCAGTTATAAATCTGTGGCCTTGACAGGTGAGGACATCCTCAAAAGGTAACAATACCTCTTTAAAGCCTTTTGCCTTCAAAATCTTATCTCCTTCTATCTTAATAGTTTAAAACTCAACTAAAAATTTCGAATGTCAGCTCTTGTTCCCAGAGCTTGTAGGGAACTTCAAAATAAGAAACGAAGGGAGTGACTTGGGCTTTCCTGGCTTTTGTTGTCGTTGCTACACTTGGGAGCCACACGCTCCAAATACAAAAAAAACAAAACAAAAAACCAACCAAACAAACAAAAAAAACCCACTTGGTTTTTGTTTTGTTTGGGGTTTTTGTTTTTACAAAGACCGCGAAGATCACCTCCGCCGCATTTTAGCGACATCCGGTTTTACCGAAACACGGCAACTCTCCGCAAAGAGGAGCAGGGACGCCTCTCTCGCTGCTCGCCAGTTCCACTTCCCGGAAGGCGGCGCGACGGGCCGGGAGGAGGCGGGGGAAGGAGGGAGCTCACGCGTGCCTCCGGCCGCGGCTCCGCGGAGGGAAGCCGGCGACGCCCCGGAGGCCCCGCCGCGGCGGGCCGTGCGGGAGCAGGGCCGCAGCCCCGCAGCCCCTTCTCCCCGCGGGGCACACTCACCTCGCAGGGCCGCCCCCAGACAGCGGCGGGGGCCGCAGCCGCCGCGGAGCTCCCGGCGCGGCTCCCTCGGGCGGGCGGCGGCTCCCCGGGGACGCGGCCCCACCGGCGGTCTCCACGGCAACCCCCTCTGAGCCCCCGCGGCCACCAGCGCTCATAAGGAGGCTGCTCATTGGCCAAGCGGCCGTCCCTTAGACAGCCAATCGGAACGCTGGAGACAGGGAGGTGGGAAGGGGCGGGCGGGGCCGCCGCTGGCGGGGCCGAGGCCTGTCCCGGTGAGGGGCGGGGGTGCCAAAGCGGGACTCGGTCCCGGACCGCCCTCCCGGTGGGTTTGGGAGCCATCCCAGAGTGACTGGCTTTCCCGGAAGCTCGCCGCGGCGCCAGCTGGCGATGGGGACGTGCTTCTGTGCCCGGGAGGTGGGGGAGGCGTGCCTCTCTGGCGGCGGCAGGGCATCGCAAGGCGGCCACCCAAGCCAAACTNACCAATTTGTTTAAAAAAAAAAAAAAAAAACAAAACAAAAAACCAACCAAACAAACAAAAAAAACCCACTTGGTTTTTGTTTTGTTTGGGGTTTTTGTTTTTACAAAGACCGCGAAGATCACCTCCGCCGCATTTTAGCGACATCCGGTTTTACCGAAACACGGCAACTCTCCGCAAAGAGGAGCAGGGACGCCTCTCTCGCTGCTCGCCAGTTCCACTTCCCGGAAGGCGGCGCGACGGGCCGGGAGGAGGCGGGGGAAGGAGGGAGCTCACGCGTGCCTCCGGCCGCGGCTCCGCGGAGGGAAGCCGGCGACGCCCCGGAGGCCCCGCCGCGGCGGGCCGTGCGGGAGCAGGGCCGCAGCCCCGCAGNGGGAGGTGGGAAGGGGCGGGCGGGGCCGCCGCTGGCGGGGCCGAGGCCTGTCCCGGTGAGGGGCGGGGGTGCCAAAGCGGGACTCGGTCCCGGACCGCCCTCCCGGTGGGTTTGGGAGCCATCCCAGAGTGACTGGCTTTCCCGGAAGCTCGCCGCGGCGCCAGCTGGCGATGGGGACGTGCTTCTGTGCCCGGGAGGTGGGGGAGGCGTGCCTCTCTGGCGGCGGCAGGGCATCGCAAGGCGGCCACCCAAGCCAAACTAACTACGGCACCTCCTGCTGGAAATACTATTTAACTGTAAAGTGATCATATTGCAACGAGTCTTAAATAAAAGGTGTGCAACCTGCAGCCCTACGCGAGCTCTCCTGGGGCAGGCGCCGTGTCAGGACAGCCTCCGAGCAGACACAGACCAATGAGGGCATGCTTGGGCCTTGCTCCGTCTGCGGGATATAACCGCGTTTAGAGCTACCTCCCGTTACAATGGGTCACATTACACTGATGAACTTAAGCTTGCGCTCAGGCACTTCACTGAATCAGCCTTTAGCACTACAAGGAAGAGTCCTCTTCGTCCCAAATGTATGAACTCCGGGATCCCATTTGTGGGAGAAAATAATACCCATCTTTCTGTCATGACAAACTAAGAACAGGGTTGCCGTGAACAGCAGCATCATGCTCATTGTGCTGGGAGAGTAACTTCCAAAGCTATTGTGATTCTGTAATACTTTCCTGTTAGTAGTGCCCTTGAGCACACTCGGGGCCTCACTGGTCCTCTCATGTAAACACACAGAAAGATTGCCCTCACGTCCAAGGTTTGAAGCTGGGAAATGGTTACACAGTTACCTTTGACTTTGCAAACACGCCTACACAGAGTTCTCAAACAAACCGAGGCCATTTCTGGGAGCAGAAATACTAGTCAACCTTAGGAGGTTAAACCTGGGAAGTTACAATCAATACAATGGTAAAAAGTCAGCACAGTCTGCCATAGCTGGGATGTATTAAATCCAGATGTCAGGCAGGCCCACCCCATGGAGGAGGGACAATCTGCACGTAGCATTAAAGGGAAAGGGATTTTATAACATTATTGCTGAGCCCCAGATAAGGGTGGAGTATCTGATTTTCTCCAGCTAGGAGACATACACAACAGGGGGTTGAGAGGCAACTGTTGGGGGCAGAGGGGGAAGAACAGGGTTTCTCTAAAGGAAACAAAGGCTTTGGCAAGAGTTTGTGCTTGTTCCTTCACAAGGTAGAAGGACCTCCAGGAAATAAGCCGTCTGCAGATCAGAATTAAAGCGACGTTATTTTCTGCATTTCAGAGTATTCACCTTCCAAGTTGGTCAAGCCCTTTTGCAAAGCCTGGGCTGTCCACCCTCTTCCCTGCAACAGAGTACTCCTGAGTTACATAGGTGTCTCAGATTCAGTTCACCTACCTATTCGTTACCTGAGTTTCAAAAACTTATAGTTGAAAAGACCTCCTGAGAAAGTGCAGAGACCTGGGCAGCATGATACCTGATGCCAAGCACTGAGAGCTAAAAACCCCAATGTTGTAAGCCAATAAACTGACACTTACCAAAAGAGGCTTTGATACATTTTATTAACCAGATAAGGTGTAGCCCTCCTAGCCTTATACATGAACTTGTGTTTGGTATTATAGCCCTGACAGGTTTTGCAAACGTATAAGTTGTTTATGCTGCGTAGGGAACAACCAGGTTCAAATGGTAATTAGAAGGAATATTTTCAACTCTCTTGAGACCTCAAGCCATAAACAAATGAAACTCCAATCAGAATGACAAAGGAGCGCAGAAGCACCCTCCAGCCTTGTGTTCCCATGGACCACCATGCTCACCTCCTCTGAGCTCCCTGCCTGTGACCTGACCAAGTCACAAAGTGGAAAGGAAACATTACACATGAAAAGTACCCTGCTTTTGTTTTAAAAAATTGCCATGTGTTTTCCAGTTATAAAATGAGGGAGCATATGGGTCCTAAAACACCAAAACACTTCCCCACAGAACAGTGAGCTGAAAACACCATCCACAGAACACAGCGAGATGCTGTATCACCCCAAAACTCCCTGTAACAGTGGGGTGAGGAAAAGTATTTTGAACAACTGGGTGAATGACAGAAATTAAAGCTGGCAGTAGCAGAACCTTCAAAATATTTTCCTGTGGCACAGCGCAATTCTTCACAAGTGACTCTCTCCTCTAACACTCTGCTGTTGGCACGCAAACATTCAGCTGTGAAAATCCTGTGGACAAGTAACATCTTGCAGGAGCAGCCACCAGGAAGAGCACAGAGCACAAGATCTGACATGAGCCTTACATAAACAATGATATAAATGCATAAACTCCCCTCCCAATAATCACCTCTTTTTCTACAAAGGGCTTTTGGGGAAGGAGCCTGAAAAGAGAAGAATGTGACTCCCAGGTCTTCTTAGCCAGCCTGGGACCCTTCTGCTGCCACAGAGAAACAGAAAGATCTTTCTGCCTTGCAAAGCACGAGGAAATCTGGAGGAACCCAAGAACCCCTCTGGTCCTCAATAAAGCCAAATGTGTTCTGGAATTAACTTTTTTGCTGCTACAACAGAGCTTTTTCTAGGCCCACATATGGCCATCACCAGACTGCAATGGCTTAGTCACGGGCACCAAGAGAGCCTTTGAGCTACGAGGCAAGCTTGAGACAAAGACCTTGAACTATTTTAGTAAAATCAGTACAGCTGATTGTCCCACTCTTGAGCTTTGTGTGCACAAGATGCAAAGACTAAAGTGAATCATTCAGGTGAAGGTGCAGAGCTACACAGATTTGATCATAAGAGGAAACAAGTAGATGGAGCTGGTCATCTCTGGGTTGTCTTCATCATTGCTTTGTTCCAACCAGCTGCTCAAGGGATCACAGGAAAGTCATGACTGTTCTGTTCTTGCCAATCTGCCAGGGCTCCAGTGGGTAAAACCGGATGACAATCCTTTTTCGGTATAAGAGCAGAAATGCAGTGGACAGGAAAAGTTATTATTTTACAATTAAACATTATCCTGCCCAGTTTGCAACAGGGTAGAAAATCTGCATTAAGTTTTTGCTGGCTCACACTTCATGGTGTTAATTTAACATAAGCAAAAATACACTGTGTTTGGGCAAGGTACAAACATGTGCCAGACTTCATCCACACAAACTGAAAAGCAGACTGAATTTCAACACTGTTGATACGAGATACTTCTCCATTTCAGAATGACCCAAGCAGCTCATAATCGTGTCAGGTATTTACCCTGACAGCACCTAAGAGGCAGGGAAATGCTGTTACTCTCCTTAGGGAGATGGGAAAGAGGGGCAGGGAAGGACATGGCTTACCTTCAGGAACGGCCTCGTTCCAGCATTTGGCATGGTGACCCCCACTACGAACCTCTACCAATTCCCGCTGTGTTTTCCACCAGTTAGATCAACTGGAACTACTCATCTTCAGAGAGCAGTATTTCCCAGACTGTTCAGCGAGTGCCAACCAGTCCATGATTTTATCTGGACTTAGCGGCATGCCTAGGCTTCAGCATCCAAGAGTACTTAGCGTTTGCAATCTAGTGTTGGATCTTTATTAGACCTTAATCTCATGGAAGACCTGGAAACCTACAGCAGCAGCAGCAGCATCACCACCACCATCACCACTTTGAATGTCTGCCTGCACTTCTGTTTGCTGTGCTTCACGTATTCCTACACCACATAAACCTGACAGAAAAGGTGTCCTCCCCATCTCCGTCCCCAGGGCTCGGTACCCTTGCCCCTCGGGGCGCAGCAGGGGCCGCGGCAGCCCCCCGGGCCGCGCCCGGACTCACCGCTCGGGGCCGAGGCCCAGCTTCGCCGTCAGGAGGTCGAAGAAGCGGGCGCTGTGCCGCTGGTTCTGCTCCGCCGAGCCCACCACGCCGATGGAGGAGACGAGCAGCTGAGCGCAGGGCTCGGCCGAGCCCGACAGCACCATGGGCAACCCGCTCCGCACCGTCACGTTCACCCGCTGCCGGCACANCCCGCACCGCCCCGCACCGCCTCCGCCCGCCCGGCCCGGCCCGGCCCCCTGCTCCGCCCCCGGGCAGCCGAGCCCCGTCGGGGGCTGGTTGGCACTCGCTGAACAGTGTGGGAAATACTGCTTTCTGAAGATGACTAGTTCCAGTTGGTCTAACTGGTGGAAAACACAGCGGGAATTGGTAGAGGTTCGTAGTGGGGCCACCATGCCAGCAGCCGGGGTCCCGCACCACCTCCGCAGCTCCCGGGACCGCCGTCAAGGACACGCTGAGCGTCCCACCCTGTGCCAGCCCCAGGCAGGGCTTTGGCTTTTCTCAGCTTTACCCCAGTTGCACCAACTGGCTTTCGGACCTGTTGCTTCTTACAGTGTGCGTTGCTGGGATATGTATTAGAGACTGTGAGAGCAAAAATATCACATCTCAACGATGGATGGGTAAAATGAGGTTTGTGATGGTCCTTACTGCTGGTGGGCAGGCATTTCTGGTCACCGCAAGGGACACCTCCGCACCTGTCTGTGCAGGGAGGGTTACAAATGGAAGAGCAGTGATTTCTCAGAACAGCCAGCGCTACAAGAAATTAAAAGGCGGAGAGGTTTATTGTTGTATCCAGTATATATAATTACCAAACTAGCTTCTGCAATCAGGACTTCGAGCTCCAAAGTTGATAAAAGTGACCCTGGCAGGCTGGCTTACAGGGAGAGTTTAATCTACAGATCAAAGGTTTCTCAGAAGCTACTGTCCAATGAGGGTTACACCTACTCACTTACAGCAAAAGGTTATGAACCAGCTAGATTAAAAGGTCGTCTTGTTTAAGGCACAGAACTGTTGTAAAAATTGGCCCTGTATAATGTGACTTTTTGGTTTCTACAGTTATAGTCAGTCCTAATGAGAACCGATAGAATTGCTCATCTTTTGCTGGGGGAATTGTTTGGCTTTCACTGCTGCTAATGAAGACAATACTGGTGCAAGGAGCAGTGTGTATAAACCAGCCAGCAATAAGGCTAGAAAAAGATTTATAGGAGAGAGATTGTAAAGCAAGAGACCTGAGAGGGAATGGGGCACGGCAGGCTGGCAGGGGGTGGCTGCTTGAGGTGGTAAGCGGTAATACAAATAATCCCTTCAAATCCAGGAAAGCAGCAGAAGACATAACCAAGGAAAACTCTTAGATTCCAGAGTAAATTTACAGAAAGATATAATATTGTAAATAGAAGAGATGATCCTGAGTTTGTCAGTGAAACGAAGGCAGTGGGGGTATTCAGCCACCTTGCAAACCCCAGGTGCAAGTGCACCACAGCGTGATTGCTGGGAGTCATTACCTCCAGGTAAGATGCCACTTAGGATCCATTTTTCTATTTCTCTCTCCTTCCTTCAAATACTAAAAATCTCTTCAAATTCCAAGGCCAAAAAAACCCACATGGCAAGAAACCAGCATATTACAAGGCCTCCAAAAGGAAAAGAGAAGATTCAGGATGTCAGTAATTACAACAGGACATGGGGCTGTCACAAACATTTTTAATGATATGCGTTGTCCTTCACTTTTGATGGTTCACCATGTGACTGGCAGACTGTTCATGGCCTCCCAGAGTTTTTAAACTAAAGACATTTGGTTTATTATTTCTGTCTTGGAGCAGGTGATTAAAATGCTTGTAGGGGAATGAACATACAACCAAGAGAGGACAGCACAGCAGCAAGTACTTGGAAACATGCTCAGCCTTTGGAAAATCACAATAGCTATTTTCCCTCCTGCAGACATTTGTGTGTCATCATCCACTTAGCAATTCCACTCTCAAAATTATAAAAAAAAAATCAATCACTTCCCATTTAAAATTTAACTCAGTTGTAGACAGTATTTTGTGAACAAAACATCAGTAAAATATATTATTCAGCTATTGTCTGGGAAGAAAAGAAATGAAGGGTGGGAACAAACGTGCCTGTTTCTAATATTTTTGCTTCATGAAAAGAGGGCCTTCAGTCAGGTCTCTTGTCTTTATAGAGAACATCATCACAGAACAAAATTTCCTGCTAACGCAAGATGAAGTATATAATGGAAATCTCTTTCCAGACAGGGAATTTCAAGATGTCCCTAGGCTGTGGACTAAATCAGTAGTATCTAAAACTGGAACCTTAGTGAAAAACATCACCAGAACACAAGGTTTTATAGAACTTACCAGCAGAAACGTCACTAGCTAAGACATGGTAGTACTGGAAAGAAAAGAAGCTATTTGATTAGTGGGAGAAGTCATTCCTGAATTATTTACTCATTCTGTCTTATTCCTTACAGGAAGTGTTCTTGGGCAAGGATTTCAGGGTAAGGTTCAAGGGCAACAACTACTTACAAACAGAAATATAGAGAGATATATATTCTACCAGTTTCCGCATCCTTTACAATTTGCTACTTTCAACTGAAGAAACTAGAAATGGCTGGATTCTCTCAGTTTTACCTCATAAATTGTGCTGCAGTACAAAAGGGTTTTGTATTTGAGCTGCAGCTATCCAGAAATAAACACAGCCAAGAAAAAGAGCCCAAAAATTCCAGAACAACTCTCTGCCCTTTTATTGTGATGCATATATTGCTCAATGCCACAAAATCTCTCTAATTGCTTCAGCTGCACAGGGTGACTTACTCGATGAACTTCTATCCAAAACAGTCTCAGAAGAGCATGTCTAGATTTATTCCCCCTCTGCATTTTCTAAGAGAAATGTGGATTGCTATTACAATATTACTGCAGAAAAATACAATTTGATTGCTGTCATATTTCAAGAAATCACTGTGAATTCATTCTTTCGGTCTATTCCCCATATATCAGAGTACTTCAGGTAGGCAGGTATTCAAAGACTGCGGCCACCCTCAGTTTTTCCAAGTTGCTTGGTCTTTACTGCACAAATCTCCAAGAACAGCCCCTGCCACATGTGTTCTGGCAGACAAAGCACCAACGAAACCCAGGCTTTCAGAAATAAGGAATAGCGATTAAACGGAAGAATTATGAAGAATCACAGTTGCAGATGAATACGAAGAAACTTCACACAGGAACCTAAAGGCAAATAGAAGTATGGCATGTACATGGACAGACAAGCAAGATACCTCAGCAATAAGAAACTTTAAAATAAATAAAAAAAAATTTCTTTTTTCACTTTTGTGACTGCCTGTAGTTTTGTGCTGTACTTGTCTATGCAGACACATGCTGGGAAGGTGAGGATCAGGCACGCTTTGCAGTACTTGCCACTTGAGAAGAAGCTGCAAATGTTAAAAACACATGAAAACAACACTCATCCTATACAGTTCTCCGATGTTCCCAGTTTGCAAGCTGGCTCAAATTTTGTCAGGAAATACTGTTCACGTCTCCACCATCTCTGAGAATACTGACTCTGAAATAAAACCCAGATGCACATGCTAAGTGACTCGTAGGGCCTCAGCCTTTTGGATAAATTTAATGTTTCAGGCCTCAAACCTTCCCCAGCTTCCACCCCCAAAGATACAGGAAAGGCCTGGTGGGGGAGGGACAATTTCTCTGTCAGAATTACAGTGCTCTTTCCAGTTACATGTAGAACTGAAGGTCAGAGAAGAAGTTACAAAAAAGAAAGCCAAAAAACAAACTGGCAGGAAAAATGGTAAGATAGGTAAATTCATTTCAACATCTTCATCAACACAGGTGCCAGATGCTCTTTCAGCTGTGGATCAATTTGAATGTTGCTCATTTCTTTGATATTGAGGATCATCTCATGGGCTTGGAAGAAAAGCTCTTTCCCCACAGCATCCTCCACCCGCCTGCGCCACTCCATCAGCCTTGGTCTGTCTTCAAAGATGTCGCAACCAACTCCAACAGGCTGCACAAAGCGGGAGAGAGCAACAGTCAGTCATTGAGTAGTCACTTCTTCACCAAGACAACAGGCACAAAAGTGTACTTGCAGGTACAGGTAGAGGAAAAAAAATGAAGAGCTCAAAGAGGAGCAGTAGAAAGGAGGGAAAACTCCTCTGGTTGGGTGTATCTATCTGGGGGATACAGAAGCTAGCCTCTCTTTTAAAGGTCATTTACAAGTCAATTCCTGAGTGCCAGAACAGCTGTTATGAGCAGCAGAGATGACTACCACTTATTGTGAGTGATTTTTCAGCTACAGCATTGAAGATGTAGTGGGCTGACAGTTCCAGGGACAACTGCACAGTCTGCAGTACAGAGTGCTTTATTATATAGCAAAACCACAGCACAAACACTAAGCGTTTAATTGAACTGATGTCTTGGTTAACACAATCTCACCCCCTTCTACTTTCTGCTTGTGCCACTGTCTGAAACAGAATGCTGTAGAGAAGCAGAACTGCTATTTTTCAGTCCCTGGGATACAGAACTGGGAGAATCACTTCTGGGCTGCAGGATCCAGGCCCTGATGGTCTGGCAGAGAACAACAGTTTGTTACAGACTTAATTTGATTGCCTCTGTCTGAGATTCAGTCTTGCATCTTCCAGACGTGGCATGGGCAAGTACCATCTGAAGAATATTCTTGTATGATAAAAATATCCCTGTATCATCTTCTTATTTCAGTAGACCTGTCTGCTATTGCTTCTCACTTTTACATATAACCTTCTTCTTTGGAGGTTAAAAATAAAGTCATGATAAAGGATGAAGGAGAAACAGAAGTATTGTTAGAGAAGAGAAACAAAAGAGATCAGTTGCAGCAGCTTTTTTTTTTTTTAACTGGTTTTCTAAACCCACTCCCATATTCTCCTCATTGTCTTAGGCCAGTTCTGCTGAGATATGCCCTCCTCTTTCTAGTGAAGTGTTACCACATGCTGCACCCCTCTCTGCCAAGCAGCATCTGTTTTCCCTTGTGCTGAGACTTCCTTACCACACTCCAGCACTCACTTGCATCAGCTCTACAATAGCCACAAGATCTGCCAGAGAGATCTCATTCCCAATGATAAAAGCCTTGTCCTGCAGAAACCTCTCCTCAAATTGCTTCAGGGAAGTGGACAGCCCCTCCATAACCTCCTGGAGCTTCTCAGAGGGCAATGGCTGCCCTGTGAAGAGGGGAATCAGCACCTGAGGAGAGAATGGACTTAAGAGTACAGTCAGCCATCTTCTCATGGCAGTCATTTAAGTTACACCCCATAAACTACTCATGATCATCAGTGATCCTGCAGCAAAGCTGCAGGAGGGGGATGATGCTAGAGCTTCATGGACTGCTACAGTTCCAAGCAGCTCATGCACAGAGAGTACACAAGCAGTTCTAAACAGCTGATCTGCCGTGACAGTAACCTCTGGCTAATGGTCAGCCATGTGCAGAACGAAGCCAAGGATTCAGCTTGTATTGCGCCTGGCAGTTGTGCACTCCCACTCCACCTTGGTGGGTTACAAAAGAAAAATAGGCAACAGCTCCAGGGAAGACAAATCTCTGCCATAGTCACCCCTGCTATGTCTTCCATTTCAACAGCCTGCCAAGATGAGTCAGCAGGCTGCCTGCCCACCAGCCACCCCTGCTATCCACCCTGTTGTGTAACTGGGTGCTGGAGGCAGGCAGGCAGCTGCCTGTCCTGCAGGGCATGGTGGTGGCTGTGGCAGGGAGCGTAGGAGGAACTGGAATGCATCAACACTGGCTGGAGAGGCAGGAAATGGCTTCAGTGTGACAGCAGCCAGCAAGGCTGGGAGTGAGTAAGCACCATTTTTACACCAGCCTTTCTGTGGCCTCCCAAGCATCATTCTTTAAACAACTAGAAATTTTTCCAGAGCAATCATGTAAGTGCGGTTCTTGTCTCCACAGACTTGCTGGCACAGGAAGTAGTTGCTTTTCTGTGAAATTTTTCACCATTCACAGAGGTGTACGCACTGTTGGAACTCACAGTCTTTCACAAATATGCTGCCTCCACCTACCACAGCTAAAGAAATATAGTTTATTTGGAGAAGCAAAATTAAAGATACAAATTTCCATCGGTGGGAGTGGACTGAATTTCTACTTAGTGCTAGTATATTCAACAATTCAATTTAGGATTGCTTAATCCAAGCCAGAATTTTGCCAAATACATGTGGAATCTATCTCATCAGAAAATTCGTGGCCAGTTCTATTCCTAAGTAGCTCCAATTACCCATGATGGGCTCTCTGGGTATAACAACTTGAAACAGCATCTTCTTCCTTTTCTGTATCTCAAGGTGGTTTATCTTCTCCCATGTCTAGCTAATATGCCTTCTGTTACATGGTGGCTTTACACGTTTCCCTATTTTCACTTATTCTGAGGAACTTTTCTGTACCTGGGTTATCTAATCATCATCAGCAATTAGTTGGATTTCTTTCCCTTGAAGCACTGCAATAACAGCCTGCAGAGACTGGAAGAAACGGCTTATTGTACAAATCTAACTCTATTTGAATTGCTTCTCTGTGCTCTCTAGCCAAAAATTCAAATGTCAATAAATCAAAAAGCTAAAATGACTCCTGATGCATTTTGTTAGGCACAAACAAGAGCAAACTTTACACAGGAAGAGTGAAGTTCCTACCTGTTTACTGGAAACCCTGATTTTGTCTGAAGTTCCATACCACAGCTGTACTTGCAGGGCTATATTTGCACCTGGGCCTCTCTAAGGATAATTGCATTAACTGGCTGGTGAGTTGGCTGGGAAGAGGCATCCAGCAGAATCATCTGATACTAAATGATTTTCTGCCTCAGGGTGATTCTGTTAATTTTGCCTAAATGTAAATTGATCTGATCACACTGAATAAAGAAATTCTGCCATTCTCTCTGCATCTCCATTCTGTCTGTACCTGAGCCCATTTCAGAGAAGTACCTAAGTGGCTGGAAGCAGAAGGCTCCTTCTGGATTTCCACCCTGATGGGGCTGCAGGGACTTGTATGAAGAATGCAAGACTCTCTGCTTCCAGCAACAAAGCACATGGTCACCAAAGAAGCAAAAATTCTGCCTATGTGCACACTCTGCACAGCTGTGCAGTGATGGGGAGGATCTTGGAGGCAATATCCAATCTGTTATATATTTGTACACAGATCCAGGCAATGAAAGTCTGCTGGGCTTTGAGACCTTCTGTACCAGACCTACTTGGAAGGAAAAAAACAAAATGACCCAAGCTGCTTTTGCCAGATCCTGCCATTGAGCAATTAGGAACAGCTCCGTCTCTGACAGCTCCTCTCAGCTAGGAATGGCCTAGGTTTGTTATTTCAGCATGACAAACTCTCTCTGAATTGGGGCTGTCAAATGCTCAGTATTCTGCCAGGAAAACATTGCTTTACTCACATTTTAACGTGCAGTCTCCTTACCTTGATCCACATGGTCTTAGGAGCATTAGCCCGGATGTTAGCATGGTGCCATGAGAGGTATTCATCTACCTGAGCCCGTTTTTGTATGTCTGATGGGTACCAGTGGTCGGGAGTGTTGTACTTTCGACTCAGATACAGCAGAATGGCAGTGCTGTTCAGACATTAACAAGAGACAAGGGGTCAGGGAGTTATGATGCAGAATGCTTTTGCCTAAGCTCCCTCTCCTGCCCCTTCTGAACTTGCTGCTTCCAATAAAAAGCATTCAGATCAAGAGTTCTGATGGAGTCTAGGGACCATACACAGGCATCTAACTCATGTTGACATCAGAGATGGCACTTAATCACCTTAGTTCCCATGAAAACTTTAACCTGCTGAAAAATCACAGCACTGTTATATGGTGTACTGCTGGACAGTACCAGGGTAATCAAACAATAAACCTCTATAATCATCTATCAGCAACATTAACCCCATTTGCTCCTCAACTGTTCTGACCCATCTCTCTGAGACCTGTGCATGTTTATGTGCTTGTGTACTAAATGGAACTCTCTAATGGGTTATGTTGCCTTTTCATCAGATTCATCTCTAGCCTGCAGCTTCCACTGAAGTCAGTGGAAGTCCCAGCAAGGAGACCCTACAGAATCTTTGTGTTTGTCCAGATGTTTATACTTTCACTAATTGTTAGAAGTCAGATGGAAAAATATCTTAGCCATCTGCAACAATATGTAGGCTGTTACTACAAAAAGAGATGCCACAGAAAAACCTGTGCTGACAAAATGGAAGAAAATGCAGACCTCCTACTATACTGATAATACTACAGTTCAATTATTTCAGTATCATGACACTATTAACCAGTCTCCATATTAATCTTATAATTTAAAACCTAAATTTTATCTCTGTAGGAGTTCACTTGGCCTTTATGACTAATTCAGATAAACAGAACTTTTTGCTAGGGTAAAAGGGATTTTTATAAGCTTTAAACATTTCCCAGAAATGTTTATAATCCCATTTTGGTGTAAGATCAAGTAGTTAAGTCAGCTGATTCGTTTACATTCTGAAAGATAATTCAAACAGAAAATGGAAACAGAGCAAATGAGGTAATACAATTGGTAAAAATAACCAACATGTTCATAAATTCTGTGATCCTTAATCATTAAGCAGGAATAGCATCTCCTAAATGCTGCACAGATTACTGGTACCCAAGGAAGTCTAAGGACTGAGTTCTTACCATTCTGCTAGGGTGAAGTCTCCATCCTTTAGAGCTGGTACTTTCTTCAAGAGGCTGACTTTGCCAGCTCCTTCACTATTTGATGGCCCTAAGAATATGAACAGACAAATCAGCGGTTAGAAGTGTATCTGCCAGTGAATGATAAATGAAATACCTGTAGCAGTGAACTGTCTTAGGTTTTCCCTATATGGTCATATTTCACAATTAAAAGGTAATGAAATTGAAGAGTCAGTGTCAAAGCTATCTGCAGAGGGCAGTTGGCTCAGGCAGGGCATGTGGCATGGAGCAGTTCACATTTCTAACCAGGTATTCCATTGCTTGGCTCTGGTACCAGTAATACTTGCAAAACTTACTGAAAAATCACTCCATAGGAGGCATTTCGATATCATGCTGAAGGTGCTGGTATTGACAACACTATTGCAGATAACCAGGAACCGACTCAAGAACAGTGTGTCCTATGGCTTTAGAGACAGAAGTTAGGATGAAGACAACTGAGCAGCTGAAAAATACTTAATATTTGCCAAGGGAACAGGGTCTGGAAAAGATGAGTTTGCATGCAGAGCATCCTAAGGAGGGCAGATGGTTGCTACTCCTGCTCCTGTTCCCACAAGCAACACCAAAACAAAGTAATTTTCCTGCAGTTTGTAAATGTGGCTGACTCTAGCTAGGATGGAGTCATGATGGAAAGCAACTGAAAAGCCTTGTGCCCACAGAGATCACTGCAGTGGCTAATTAATCAGAGGGAACCTGTCTGGCTTACAGGCACACGGAGCAAAATCTTTTTCCTGTTTGTTTGTCTCTGAAGAGCAGGGGGAATTGAGTATTTACAAAGAAAGCAAATGCTGTCACAGAGCCGATCCCTCATCAGACATGCAGCTGAGGATGTTTCCAGAGTTTTTCCTGGGGTGGGAAGAACAGGAATGTCAGTAATACAACAGCAGACTCATGAAATAATTCATTCTGCCACAGTAGACATTTGCTAGGGGCAGGGAAGCTCACACACCTCTACTCTGCATTATTCCTGGCTCTGTATGTCAACCTACCTCAGTCAGGAAAATGCAGGAGGAAGACACTGTCCCATAAAAAGAGTTTAAACTCCACAGTCCCTTGGAGTTTGAAGGCATTAACAGCTGACTATCTAATCAGGTTTTCAGTTTCCCACTGCAGGCACTGGACTTGCCAGTCAGCAGTTAAATGCCAGGGAGTTGTACAAAACTCCACGAACACCTACGTTAGAAAAGGTGTGAGGAGTTTGTTTGCTTTGCTTGTTTTAAGTGCTCTTTATAAGGAGACATGACATTCCAGGGTACAAATCCTGATCAAATCAGCATGACCAGCAAGAGGTCTTGTACAAAAATCCTTTTGTTAAAAAAAAAAGAAGGGCTGTTAATTAACAGGCAGTAATCTACATACCCCAGAACCACTTGCCCCCATTCAGGAGGCTGTGGCAGTGTCTGCTTTACTGGACAACCGTACAGCAGGAAATAGTCTCTAAGAAATAAAACCAGCCTTTGGACTATCAAGTTTATTTGTGGTTGGCTTTGGGAAGCGGGGGGAGAAAGGAAGGTTGCTGCATTACAAATTACAGACTACTTTCCCAATATTGATTTCACATAATGAGACAAATCAAGCAGAGCAAACATTACCACCCTGTTCTCCTTTCTAGCTGACTAGCCTCTACCTTGTTTCTTCTTTGAGAAGTGCTTTTTAAAATTCTGATGTAAGTAGCTTCATCGGAGATTAAAGTTCACATCCATCTGCTGACTAAGGGGATTCAAACCCATGTCTCCCATCTCACTGGGAAATGTCTCTGTCTACCTGCAGTGATGGTGGCCTCCAGCTTAGCTGGGTAAGAGGTTCAACATGCACAGCAGAACCAGGCAGCATTGTCAGGAGAGGTAGGAAGAAAGGGCTTCTTAAGAATAAGAGCCAGATGGAAAGTGCAAGTCTAATAACTGAGAAACTTGAATATAAAAAAAAAAACTCCCCAAAAATCAAGACAGCAGGCAAAGTACAAGGAGCCTCATGTGCATGATTTATACCATTAAAAACAGTGAGGCAAATTTGTGTAAATCTACTGTCATGCAAGGAGTTGCTCTGGGAAGGTACTTGGTCCTGTGCTCCATGGACCTTGAAGGAGCTCCAAAGGCCAGTGGTCATCATGCACCCCAGCTCCAGTGAGACCTGCGGAGTTCAAGTGGTCTTTGGAAAAATGCAGCAGAAAGTTGCAAGTCAATAATGCTTACAACTAATGAGCAGTCAATTCTCAGACCTAGCTGTCTGGTTGTTCTGCTGTCTGCGTTTATTATCTAAGGCAGCAGGCAACTGAGAAACAAGGATCTGAGGAGTAAGCAGTGGTTGAGGGCTCTGAATAGATTTCAGCCTGTTCTCATCATGTAGCAGCCCTAGTAGGAATACTGAATATATTAGTACCCTGACGGGACTAACATGCCATTACAACAGGTTGGACAGTAGGTCAGTGTCTGTTACACAGACTGCACCGCAGCCCAGAGATGGCACCTTATTTGCTTTGGCTCGTACAGAGTCTCTGCACACAGATGCAGAAGACCTGTGCTGAGACTCTGCCACTGAGCTGCAAACTGATAAAAGCCTTGGTGTGAACACTAACTCCAAGTTTCTTCATTAGGACCAATTGCTTATTGTATTAAAATAGAGACCAATATTTGTATTTGCCATTTAGCAGAATTTAAGCTTATGCCTCTCTTGCAGCAAGCAGAGCTAGCCTTTTTGTTTAGTAGTATTAGGTGGCCCATCTTTACCATTCCTGTGATGTTGACTTGACTTATGGTGCTGTTTAACATCAGTTACATCTGGTGCAATTAGTTCTTGATGTCCCCCAAGGATACACACACACACACACACACACTGTGTGCATTGCTCGGCTTTGAGGAATAACTTTAGTAAGCAGAATAAACGCTGTCAAAAAGCAGGGCGGGCTCCACACAGGAGGAATTCTTAAGTGTAAGTCATAGCGCAGGGAAGGACATTTATTGGTGGATAAAAAGAGCAGTGGACAAGATTTTACAGGAGTAGAAAGGAAAAAAAAAAATCAGTCTATGTGCTAACGACGTCCCTGCCTAATCATCTCCTCAGCCAAGGATTTTCAAGTACTATGCTTTGCCTTAGGCAAAAAAGTAACAATTTACTAGGAAAATACGATATGTAAATGGGCACCAATCACCTTATACAGTTGAAGAAGCCTGAACAGCTGAGTGTTTCTCTAAGTACACGATTCCCAAAGCACTTCTTGGCTGTCACTGTGACTAATTTGCTAGAAATGGCTGGAGGAACATTCCTTGGTGATCCACAAAAATAGATGCAGCACAGCTATGAGACCGTCCTGGGAATAAGAGCTGCATGGTCAAACCAATGTATTCAGGCCCCTCGGCATAGCATGTATTTAAAATTGCTCAGTTACCCGAGGAGCTAGCTGTTCCCTCACAATGGGGCAAGCAGAGGTTCCAGGGGCTGGGAGCGGAGTCAACTCTGATGGGCAAGTCTGGGCAGGCTTGACCTGTTCCAGCCTCCCAGGCAGGATGGGACCCTGTCTTGAGAGGACAGGTGGGTAAAGCCACAGATAAGCCTCCTCTGAGCTCTGCACGTCTGCATCCCTCTCATAGATGGCTGGTCTCCTGCTTCCACCAGCTCCATCATTTTGCTGCCTCTGAGGGTTCAAGCGTTTTCTCCTTTGGCTGAGACCGAGGCTGCCCAAACATGGGCTGACGTTGCCTCGGCAGGGAGAGGGCCCTTGCATCGCTCCTGATCTGGAACGGGCCGAATTTAACTTCCCTATGGAAACAGGCCAGACAGGCTCGATAGCTTGTCAAATCCCAGAGAAGCGGCAGCTCAGGACAGGAGATAGCAAGGAGGCGGCGGGGTGCTGTTCCGAGAGCCGAGCTGGAGGGGCAACGGCCAGGCAGAAGGGCGTGCTTCTGCTCCTCGCCTCTCCTGGGACCGCGAGAGCGAACCCCGGCCGCAGGCTGCGCGATCCGGACCAGAGAGATGGGCCCGAAGGCCGCGGCCGGGGCCCAGCGCGGCGCTCGGCCCCGCCAGCGGCC
>VZTV01001418.1:6325-20563 GCA_013400875.1 Anhinga rufa | reverse complement strand
GATGAAAACCAGCAAACACGCAAAGGCCCTCCCGCGAGGGCGGAGCGCAGCGGCCGGGGACGCGCCACGGCCCCGCCCGGGGCCCCGCGGCTCCCGCCCTCCGCCCCGCTGCCGGCTTCGGCCCGGGGCTTCAGCCGAGGGAGGCCGCGGCTCCGAGCAGGGCTGCTCAGGCCCGAGCTAAGGGGCGGTCAGGGCTGCACCTGTCCGTTTCAAAGCACGGGGTGACGGCCGCTTTTCCAGGGCAAAGTTCCAGCCACCTCATACTTGAACTTGGGCTTGTCTTAAAAACTGCTCTTAGCTGCTTAATGAGGAAAATCAAAGCCAGGATGATGGGATGTAGGTGCACAAGAGGCAGATCCTTGCACTGCTCACAGGAGCTCACAGCTCTTTTGTAAGAGGCCTTTCCATTTCTGCTACTCTGCCACCAGCCCAAGCACCTGGCACTATGCATAACTGCTCAAGGTAGAGAAAGCACTGGCGCAGTAAGAGGGCGCATGCTACTTCACTGCTATAAAACAACCTCACATTGCTCCTGTCTTTACAAGATGCAATCACCTTTCCTGACACCCATCCCTTCAACATTCCCAGCCCTCCATTTTGATCCAGTAATATGTTGCTAATGCTAGTTTACAAAATAATAAGCCAGAGCTGAGGTATTTCCTGCTGAAGGACCTGGAAGGTAGTTGCAGGCTGCAGCTATGAGGTAGCTCCAAGCCTTCTGCCAGGGGCAGCTAAAAATACCAGTGGCATGTGTCAAATACAGATTTATGGCTTGCAGCAATACCAGCTGACTCCAGTATATTCATATTAGACATGACACATTTTAGTCTACATTAACACCAACCTCACAATAATACCTGCCGTTACCACTGGTACTGAATGATGGAAGGAAACAGCACAGGCAAGAAAATAACAAGGAAGGCACAAGATTATAAGAGTGAAAAATCCCTTCCAACACCATCTCCATCCCTGTTATCCAGGAATCTTTATACTATTTATTGAAAAGCTGCAGCTAGTTGTCCCAGTTCAGAGGCAAGAAGGGCACAGCCCTCAGCTTTGGAGACCAGCAGTTCCATCAGGCCCATGCTCAAGAGCCGTGTAATAGTTCCTCTCTTCACTGGTGGTAGTTTTACTTATGCCAGTAGAATGTGATGCAAAGGCTTCTTCAAGACAACTGTATCTCAAATTTTGTTTTTAAACCACTAACTGAATGCCATTCGCAGTGTCCTTGAAAGGGGAATGAGGCCTCTAATAGCTTACTTTGGATATGATAAGGTTGAGGAAACCTCAATCCAGCTCTGAGTGGAGCTGGACGGTTACAGGGACTGTGTGTCCTTATTACTGTGCTGGGTAGTAGTCCATGACCTGTCCCGCTCAGCAGCTTCAGTGCCGTGAAACATGACCGTCTCAGCTTCCATTCATTCAGGCTCGTGTCTGTGCTCGCTCGTTCTGTTCAAAATTAAAGTTGAAAAGGTGACTGAAGGTGCCACTGTCTCAGAGTCACACAGAAGGGACTTCAGGGAGCAATCGAACAATTTAATAATCCCTTCTGCACCAGTTCTCAAACATTTCTAGTCTGCAACTCAAAAATCGTAATTTTTCCAGGACAGATGTTTATCAGGTGTTCTCAAATGAGAGAGCAGAACACTTGCCCAAATCATACATACAGCACAGAAAGTCTATTAAGAATCCCTAGTCTACCCATCTGGCAAGTTAAATGCTACCCTGCTTTTGTCTGAAAGCTCACAACCTTCCCACTGGTATATAAAGGAGGGCCAGCAGAAAATTCTTCCCTGGCCTGGAATATCCAACTTCTAGTCAGCATAGCTGTAAATTACACTTTAAAAACTCTGCAATGACAAAAGATTTAATTTCTGCATTTTATTTGCCTTCCTCTGGGTAGTTGCCAAAATCCCAGCTCCAGAGGTAAAGAGAAAGGCAGAATAGAAAAGGAAACACCATAAATCAGATTCATAGAATAAATTATTTAGGTTGGAAAAGAGCCGTAAGAATAAGTCCAACCATAAACCTAACACTGCCAAGTGCACCACTAAACCATGTTCCTATGTGCCATGTCTACAGGTCTTTTAAATACCTCCAGTGATGCTGCCTACCTTTCTTGTAACAGAAAACCTTTCTCCCCTCCTCGCACTTTTAAGTATTTCATAACAATGCACCCAAAAATGCTGTCTTCACACGGAAATGGAAATGTCTCAGTTAAAGAAAAGGATTCTGGACACTAATACCTGTGCTAGTCATGAGTTGCAATAAGCTGTGCAAGCTGTAATTTCATTTTTTTTTTTTTTTAATTTTCTTCCCCATTTCGGTTACCTTGACTGTCTTCTCAAGCTTACACAGGGCTTCCTCATATTGCTGCACCAACGGCTTTAACGAGTTGCCCTTCACTGGGTGCTTCTTTATGTCTTGGATGCCGGCATCCTTCAACATCTGCAGAAACCTACGTTCCTGCAAAACAAAAATGGACACAGGAGATGAGACCCCCTCCCACCCCCACTACCTATCAGCTAGAAAACAAGCACATTTTGGAAGGTGCTGCCTAGTCAGGAAATAATTGAAGTTTCCAAGTACAAAGCTTGGCTGACTGGAAAAGGTGGGAAGTAGTATGAATCTTATCTTCCTTATGCCCCTGCATGCATCCTTATCAAATGATCTCACACCAATGACATACCTGAATTCTAAGGACCAAGCTGAAAGCGATGCCCACTTTTCCTGCACGAGCTGTTCTTCCAACTCTGAAATCAGAAAAAGTAGCATCAAGTCAGTTTAGCCACACAGTCACTGCCATTATCAGCTCTAAGAGTCTGATTCTGAAATTCTCCAGATCTAAGGACGTCTGATTCTGAGTTTTCTAAGGTTAGCACAACAGGACCAGCCATATGTTACAAAGTATGAACATTCCCAAGGCTCATTCACAGCTGCTGAGCCACTACAGTTTTCTGAACACCAAGAAACCCAATACTCAATGCCACCCAGGACAGTATTTCTAGCTCCTGTAAAATACATTTTTTATTATAGGGTGCTAGTTCTCCGTTTCAGTAGTGCATTACTGTGATAATGCTATGGGCTTAATTTTGATTAGAAAGCTATTTGCAAATTAAAGTAAAAAAAATCCAAAGCTAAAAACCCTTTTAAGTGCATGACACCTTTGCTAAGTATTTAAAAGTAAATGAAGCTCAAACATCTTCCTTTTGTTTCTGCTTGTCTTACCTGTGAATATAGGTCCTGATAAACTGAGGTGCATCATAGTTTATTACGTAATTCACTCCTTTAACGTCAATCCCTCGTGCAGTGGCATCTGTGCTGATTAACCTGGTTTTAAATGTATATATAGTAATTTTCAGGTAACATCTCTCACACTACACACAACTGAAACTTAAGTGGACACAGCACAACTCTCTTTAAACTGGGCAGCCAGCCTCTGACCTCTGAGCACGACAGCAGCACGGTAAGTCACTACTTATTGTCACTGGCATTATTAGCTGCCCGCAGACCTCCAAGCATCACTACAGGCTTGTCATCTACTGCTGTGTATGAAAAGTTACTGGGTGTTTCCAGGTTCTCCAAGCATGTGGCCTGCCAGACAGCTCCCACCACTGGAGGTTACAAACCTATAAGCTATGTGAACATTCCATAAAGGCACTGAATGCAGACAGCGAGGTGCAAAACTCCAGCAGTCAAGGATGAATTTAAACACAGGGTTTGGATAAAAAGAAAATCCGGAAAATATTTACCTTCCTCTCAGAGACATTCCACAGATGCAATCCCATATAGCTACCAAAATCACAAAGCAAATCAAACACATGGATAGAAGTGAACCTGTATGCCAGTCTCATCAGGGGTTTCTTTGGTAGGAAGCACTAATACTATATATAGTTCTAACACCAACATCCATTTTCTTCCAAAAAAGCCCCAGACTCCAAGCACAGACATTAAAGTCAAGATTTTCAGTACTGTATGTTTTGGAACTATATGAACAAGTGTTACCTTTACTGCTTGTTATAAAATAACACAGAAAAATTCAGATTACAGCTAGATTAGAATAGGCCAAGTTACATGCAGGGGCAACAATTAAAAAGTTGCAAGTCTCACACCTATTCTGTACGTTGGCTCCTGCATGCTGTTTTACAGAGGGCCCCCTTTAACTGTGTTCTTGGTTCTACCTAGCTTTTCACACTGGAAATAGCCTGTGTTGGAAGACACACAGGAAACTCATTTGTGATGCTCACAGTTGTATTTTTCCTTGTTCAAATTCCTTCATGGTTCTCTGTCTCTCATTTGGAGGTAACAGAGAAGAAAATTCAGCCACAGTGACTCCACCAAAAGCTCGAACCAGCAGGAACAATCTGTAGGTAAACAGGATAGAAACAGTCACTTCATCAGCTTTCCAACAGTACTTGACAGATAACTTTTTATAGTGATCTCAATATATTCACCTGTGAGAAGCTTCCCTGGAGTTGGTAAAGCACAACACACGGGTAAATTTCATTGTCAGCATGAAATGCAAGAGGAGCAAAGGCTTGGAATTCAGGTCACAAGGCACATAACATTGCTGCAGTTGACAGGGAAGAAGTCCAGAGTGGAAAATTACTTCTTGCCAAGGCTGTCTTCTCTGAAATCCACTACCCATCTGTGATCTATACAGGCTTGGATGTTTTGCAACTGACAAATAGCAGCAAAACCAGACCCCCCAACACTGCTCCCTTTAGAACAGGTCACAGTCATAGGCTGGGAGGATGCAACACTAGGTGGAGACCTGTATTGTTCTAATGTTCTCCCCTCCCCATAGCAAGTAACAACATACACTGCCTTCTTGTCTACAGGGTGACCTCTATCTACATGCCTTGAAATGCATGTTATACATAAGTGCTAATACATTATTACTTTATACCTCCGCTCCCCATTGCTTGTAAACTTAATTCTGCATGAAGATAGTTAAAAAAAATCCAGTCTTAACCAAATGAACACTAAGTAATGAGAAAACAAATGCACAACCGTAGAGCTCTCTGGATCATAAATACTCCCAAAACCACTTCCTCCCAGCACTGCAATTCAAGGGATCATAGGGAAGACATATTTGTTTATAAGGTAAAAACATCAATAGATACTCCAGAGTTAAACAAATCTTCTAGTATAATTTATTCAAGAGAATTAATGTCATACCGATAGCCCCTCAGGCAGTATGTATTTCTTATTAGTGTCTTGTTCAGTCTCTGTTCCATCTCTGAGTGTTTTTTTCTCAGAATAGACAGACGTGAAGAGGTGAGGCTGGAATAAGTCCAGCTGCTGTAGTTTCTCTGGGTCCTGGGTCAGCGTGGCTGAAAACAGCAGTTTCTGTAAGGGTACCTGAGGATAGCAGGAGCTGAAATAAATAGCACACAGAAACGAAGCTTTGAGCATGGGACAAAGGAGTTCCTCCGCAACTGCTTTCAGATGATGTTACGAGGGAGGCAATTAACTCTTTTTGATGCTCTTTTCTTCATCTGGGCCTTTGCTGTAGGTTCTTTTCCACCCTTGTTTTTATGGTGGAGTTCAGAGATCAGCACCCTCAATCAACTGCACAACCCACAACTGTTACCATTACTGTTATATTCTTCCATCCTAGTTACACACATGCTCATTCTAGCTGCTTCCTTCCTGATCTGTTTCTCACACATCTCTACCATGCTGTATGAAAACAGCAGCTACAGATAGATAATTCCAAGAGTCTTCTTTCAAATCCATTACTCAGCTTGTCAGAGGGCATTACTATAGTTACTGTGCAAGTGAACCACAGACTTGCAATATTTGTGCATTCTTTTGATGCTCCTTTAGTCCAGCTAAGAAAAGCTTGGAGAATACAATAGTTAAGCTTCAATCTAAAAAACATCCTCTAGTATCAGCTGTTCAGCTGCCTTACTTTAGCAGACATTTCTCATAGTAAGCAAGCTTTGTGAGGGAGTGCCTGTGAGGGAGTACTGTAAAGCAGAGCAGTGGCATCTAGGTGCTGGTGTCCATGCTATCAGGTCAAAGAAGTGCATTTGGCAACTTACCTAGCTGCAGTTATAGGCCCTGCCTTGGTCCTCTGAAAAAGCATGTTGGAGCCAGAGTAATTTTCTACTTGGAATGCAGCTTTGACAATTTGGTTCAGACAGTTCTGGTGCATGTCATCGATCATACGGTCAGCTTCATCTACGATCTGAATTCACAAGGACAAAAAACACTACCTGTTAAATACTGTCTAGCATTAGGCAGCTTTTATTTCCCTTTTGTAATACTATCCTTATTGAATGAAGGCAGAAGTTACTACCCCAGAACTGAATTTTGCTTTTATTTCAGTGACTCAGTAGCCAGGCTGACATTCAAACTACACATGCGTTCATCTGGACATAAATCCAATCCATGTCTCCAAATAAGAGATAAAAATCTCTATATCCTAAATAAGATTGCAACTATGTCTCTGCACAGACTCCCATATAGTGGAAGCTACTAGTTTGATAATTTACCCTGACCTCGACCAATAAGGCTTCACTCTGAGTCTGTGTTTGCAAGAGGCCAAGAGAGAAGGGGAAGTGGGGGGATGCTTGGGTGTCATGAGTTGGAATAAAACATCTCATCTTGAGACTGCTGCCTGAGCAATCTGGAGCATAGCCCAGGCCCCTACAACAGTTCCAAGAGAGATGTATTTATGTATCACAGAAAAACAAAGCAGTAATTACAGCTGTAATGGACCTTACACTAAGATGGGAGACCTGTGGAGTTCACTCACCAGGAAGCGAAGCTGCACCAGGCTGAACCCCGGGGTCTGGTTAATGTGATCTGTAAGCCGCCCTGGTGTAGCCACAATAATATCAGCCAGGCTGCAGTAGCCTGTCACTCTGAAAAAACAGTAAGCAGCCCATCAGCAAGTTTCTCCCTACACCATAAAGCAAGTAACAGAGATCCTTGGTCACCTGACCTTAAGATTTTCCTACTATTCCCTTAACTGAGAAATAATAAAACTCAAATATGCACTTTACTTTGGAAAGCACACAAAGGCAGTGCTGGACACTAAACCCTCATTTTAAAGAAAAAATGTAATTCTTCATTGCTCTTAGAAAAGCTTAGTTGCAGCAAAATCCCATAACAATTATCTGTACCTGTGGGTATAAGGTAAACGTTTGCATTCTACTCAGCTGGTGAAGAACCCCAAAAAATCTAGTAAAACATAACAATCACAAAAAAGGGGCAGTAACAGGCAGTTTGACAAGACAGAACAACCCTTGTCTAGCATATAAACCCACTAGCCAAAAATCATTATTGCACAATGGTGTGATGCAATAGCCTGTATTTTGACCTCTGCTTACTGAGACCAAATAGTTTAAAATCTCTATAAACCTTATCAAAAGGCCTTTTAACCTACTTTTTCTGGACAAGCATCTCCTGCTCCTTTGAAAAAGATTTCTGGCCAGTAATCAAAACGACCTTCAGACCTGTCCCATCAGCATAAATGTTGAACACTTTACTCACCTGCAAAGAGATGGGCTTTGTTAGCCACAATGAAATAATTTAAAGTAATACCTTCCATTATGCTAACAACATCAAACTCACTGACAGGGTCTTCAGCCTGCTTCACGGAACAGCCAAGCTAAGTACCGACTGCACCAGCTTTTCCCTGGCCCAGTTCTGCTCAAAGAGAAGGTGAAGAGCCACATACCTGCTGTGCCAGTTCTTTGGTGGGCAGAACAACCAGAGCTCGTACTCGGCAAACTACTCGATCGAGCAGAATCTGCCAAAACAAAGGCCAAAAAGAGTCCCTGAAAGCAGCGGGGAGAGGAGGTTCTTGCATCTAACTAGTGAGGAGAGATGGGCTTGACATATCTCCATGGAGTTTTATGTTTCCCTTTTACTCCCCTCCATCCTCCCAACTCCTCATGTTGTGACTGTTGTCTGAGAAAAGGAGTGGGATGCTGAGATGAAGGGGACTCATACAGCTCCCTGAGACAGGTCTAAGCTAAGAATCTGCTGGTTTGTAGCCACAAATTCCTTGGCTTTTTGACCTACTTCTAAGTTTGGGTTTCACTTGAACGAAAGCAACGCCAGCCTTTTCCCTACAGATATTTCACTAGAGGTAAACTCACCTGTACTATGGGTATGACAAAAGACAGGGTTTTACCACTGCCAGTAGGTGCTGAGACACAGATGTCTTTGGGGCGGTATCCTCCCTGCCCCATGAAATACCCATTGGATGCGCTCTGTAGAATGGCAGGAATCACCTCTGCCTGAACTGAACAAAAAAGGAAACAAACATTAACTATAGAGTTAACTGGGCTAAAACCAGTATCCAGAAAAGCAACTGCATACAATGAATCTGTTTCCACATCTGTGCTGTTGTTGCTATAGATATAAGAGAGCAAAGAAATCAAAACCATTTGTTAATAGAGATACTGTCTGGTCTTACCTGGTTCTTCTTCACTCATGGGAGCTTAGCACTGAACAGAGATTTCCCTCCGAAAAAATTCAGCTATTTCTAGTGCTCAGCTTGGATGTTACGATGTTAAATACTGTTTTGAACTCATATCTGTCTTCTCATTCACATGTTAGGATGGCACTGGGCAGACTTAAAACTTGAGTATTTGGCTGTAAGCATCCTTTCTTTGAAGTACAAACTACTGTTATATAAACACAAAATATGCAACATGGCAACGCAGCCTTATCTGCCAAGGAGCAAAACACACAACTCCTATAGGCTTTGGAGTCATTCAAGTTCGCTGCTCCCAGTCCCTGTGTACTCTCTTGCAAACAGAGTCATGCATGAACTCTTGTCATGCATGAACTCTCCCCTTGCCTTGTCCCATGACAAGCCCTGACAAACTGGCCAACTTTGGTTTATCTGCAAGGTTTAGCAGACAGGGGATATAGCTCCATGACGAGACCATACTCAGTGACGCATACAACGTATGCGGCATCTCTACCAGACAGAGCATCACACTGCTTGACTTATCTACTACTAAATGCCATAAGATGGACTTGATTTATGAGAAAACGCAAGAAGTTGCTATCAGCAGCCTTTAAGATCTCCCAGAACAAAGTAAGTATTTACATTAAAACACTATGTAACAGCATACTTAAAAAGAGAAGACACACACCAGCTTTCCAACATAACCTTGATGAGTCTCTGATACAGCCTAAGCATCCAGGCTCAGCTGGACCAAGCAATTGGCTGAAGGTCAGAGATCCTATCCTCTTCCCTTCTCTCCCTCTCCTTATCCTTGCTTCCAGCTGTGCTTTCTACTTATTTAGGAGCTGGCATTTATTGTACTTGTATGCAAAACCAGTAAGATAATGGAAAACCGACAGCTTTTTTTGCTTGAACAGTTTTCTACTGCTTTAGTAAGTTGAAGAGGTTCCCAGAGGTCTGATGAGAAGCAGAGATGGTGGAAGGTAAGGAACTGAAGCACGAGCCTGGTATAAGGGGGAAAAAATGGGAGGACTCAAGTAAGACCCCCTTCTTTGGGCAGCTGTGAGCTATTACTTCAAGCCACCCTATTTTGTGGAGCTGCCTTTATGACTAGATAACAGATTTCAATTACTCAGCCTAGATAAAGATTTGAAAGTGAAGGGTTAAAACTGGTACGATCAGTTTGATGCATTAATCTTGTTTTTTGTTCCATATTTTACCTCACTGGCCACATAAAATATACAGCAACAGACTGCAGGAGCTACATAAGTAAATTCAGAAAGACACAAAAGCATTATCAAGGTACCTGGAAAAAATGACTCTATCCCATTCATTTGCAGCTTCTTCAACAACCTGGGATGAATTCCTGGAACATCTCTGATTGGAATTAGATTATCTTTGATACATTTTTGCACTAGTTTGGGTTGAGCAAGCCACTGTGGTAAGAAATGCTGAACCTGAGGTGAGGGAAAGGAGAAAAACAAAGCATTTCTGCCATCAAACAGACAATGCCATACATAAAATAAGCTGGTGAGGATGCCTGTTCCCTCCTGACCACCCTCAAAATTCAGTCAAGCTAGTTACCTTCTGCACTGGCTTTCTGTCATAGTCTCCAAGAACCACTAAACTGGAGGGTGGAAGATTTGCGTCTTCCTCTGAAGCTACTAAGGACAGCTCCTCCTTTGCGCCCCGATTTCCTTCAGCTCTTCCACTGTTCTCTTTCTCCCTTGTTTCAGCACCCTGTGTTTCCTCACCTGTCTTTTTCCTGTTAGAAGACTTATTTTTAAGGTTGCTTCTGTTTTCCTGTTGTTTGATGTCTTCTTCAGAATCTGGAATTTGGATAACAGGAATACAAAGCTACGGGTCAGAATGTGCTACAGAAAAGGGATTTTGGAAGTGTTTTGCAATGTAGGACTTAAGCAACAACTTGCAAGCTCCTCTTTCTTCCTAAATCCAAGTGCGAAAGCCAAAAATTCCTTTGATGGTATGGAAGCAACTGAAGACTGAGGTGACATGCTTCCCTCCTTCCTTTAAATGAAGCTGATCCTCAAAGTTTGCAATATGGAGCTTTCCTTAAAAAAATTAATTACTCTGAGAACATATTAAGCAGAGGAAAACAACATTTACCATCAGGTAAATTTGGCAAGTTACTCAGAGGGCAACTTGCACCTAATTCTCTGTTGAGAACTGTCGACCAAAATGACCCCAGTTTATTGTTACCTGCTTCAGTCCTCGCTTGAGGCGCTTTTAATTTTATTCTATTTTCTTTCTTCTTCGATGGAGTGCTGCCATCTGCTGCCTCCTCACTATCTGCTCTTTCTTCAGAAGACCTGCGAGGCTGTTGTTTCTTCTTTAGCTTCTTCTGTCCTTGCACACAGGACTGCTCTTCACTCTCTCTCTTCCTCTTTCCTTCCCCGGGTTCGCCCCCAGGGCCGGCTCCGCCGGGCAGCTCGCCTTCCCCTCCCTCGGGCCGCGCCTCCTGCTGCTTCTTCAGCTGCCGGACCTTCGCCTGCTGGCGCAGCCGCTCCAGCAGGACCCGAGCCCGATTCTCCGCCTCGACCGCTGCCTCCTCCTCCTCCCCACCGTACCTGAAACAGCCCAGACAAAATCCCCTCAGGCACAAGCCGCCGCCCCCGCCAGGCCCGTCCGCTCGAGTCTCTACCGCAGGGGGACACCGGGACGCGGCTTCCGGAGCCAACCCGGGCCGGGGCCAAGGCTGAGGGAGGGGACGGAGCCGAACGTACCTGTTGATGCAGAAAAGCGCCATGGCCGCGCCGCGCCGCCCTGGCGCACGGAGATGGCGTCACGGAGCCGCGTGGCGCGAGGCGGTAAGCTCCAGAAGGCGCGGGGGCGGGAAGAGCGACCGAGGGGGAAGGGAAGCGCCGAGGGAGGAGGGCGGGGAGGCGGCGATGGGGAAATGCTGAGGGGAGGAGTATTTCAGTGGCGGCCCCTCCCCAGCCCCGCGTGGCGGGAGCCCGGCCCTGAGGCCAGAGACAGGAGCGTCACTGCGGAGACAGGCCAGCAGCCAGTTCAGAGGCCCACCACAGGACCGAGGGCAACCCCTGCCTGCCTGAAGGGTGCCGGCAAAAAAGCAGTGCGGGTAGCAGCAGAAGCACTCCTTCCTTGCTTGCTCAGCCCCATGCAGCTAGCATGGCGTTCGAGGAAAGCCTCCCTGAAGCAGCAGGCACAGGGCTGGCCCAAGGACTGTTTCCACCATGGCAATGGATGGCACAGCAAACAAAAAAAAAAAACCCCACAAAAAAATCCCACAAAAAACCCAAACAAACAAAAAACCCACCCAAACACACACCACCACCCTCCCCCCCCAAAAAACCAAAAACACAAAAAAACCCACAACAAAAACACACACAAAAAACCCCAAACCTCAGATCAACAAGAAGCCCTGAAGGCACCTACAGCCTCTGGAACCCAGCAAGGTAAAAATCACCCTGGAGTGCTGTCAGGCACCTGCCACTCAGTCTAACCCTACTGTGAAATACCATGTCTGAGAAACAGAAGCAAAGCCAAAGTGCTTGCTTTGGCAATCAGAAATAAACAGGTACGTTGCCAATTGCACAACTCTGTCCCCAACCTGCCAAAACCTACACAAGACAGCTTACTTCTAAACCTTTATTTGCTTTCTACACAGAGGAAAACAGAGGAATGTTGAAGTAGCAATATTTAAACACACTAGCAGGGTGCCATCAATCTGTGAGAGTGCAAAAATGCAACACAGGGCCATTCGTGCAGTGGTCTCTGCTAAGGGGCAGGATGAGGATAGGTCCAGAAGCAGCCTCTTCAGACAGATGGGAGAGCCCTACGCAAAGGTGGAACCATTCCAGCCCACATTGGCAGCGTTCATGTCAAAGTAGTTGATGTACACCCTGCAGAAGAGACACAGGAAGATCCAATGACCTTATTAACTCATTTATGTAAGTAATGAGTGAGACAGGACAACGGGACAGGAGACAGTGCTTCCCATTCCTCAGAAGTTTCAAGCTTCATTTTCACTGAAACCTAACTAATTTCTCCGGTAGAGCCTCCAAACAGTCAATATTCCTCAGTCCCTGGAACTGTACTTTTTTCTTTAAAATGCAAAGTCCTCCTCAGTCAGCAACTGTCCAGACACCTGCTTTTGTTTAACGGCCTGTCAAGAATTTCCAGACATCAAAGCTGAGCACTGCAGTCCTTCACATGTATCAGACAGGCAGCCTTACAAAGCCAAGCAGGCCCTCAGGGCCAGCTCTGCACTTCTCCCTTCCAACCCCAGCACGTCAGTGGCAGCAGGTTCTTCCCATCCTTCACCACTCTGCACAGACACTCTCCCAAGGCTCTGTAGACTGTGAGGAAGCTGTTCACAGCCTGTTGGTTTCTACTTTGCCTGTCAGCTCCAGCCCGTTACTGCTCCGCATTTGTGCTCTCAGCCTCCAGTCACCAGAGGGCATCACACCTCAGCAGCAAGAGCGGCGGGACTTGTCAGTCCTATGAGATTTTTTCTCTGCTCTGAGAACAGGAAGCCATTTAACAGAGGACTCTCAAGGGAAAGATGTAGGCATCAAACTCTTAACTGGTCATGAAAATGCCACAAATGACCACTTTGTATTTTCTCAAATACATGGACTTATTCCTAGCTTCTTATATTTTTAAATTAACTTTTCAGAACAGTTTCAAAGAGTTAGATAAACAAGGTTAATAACAGCATGTCCCAGCCTTACCTGTCTGCAGATACATGCAAGTGCTTAGAGATCAGATCACACAAGAGCTTGGTGTAAGTCTTGTTCTGCTGCCCTCCTATTTTGCCAATGCTGTAAAGGCTGCAGAGCGCACAGGGATCAGTGGAGCCCCCAAAGGACATCATTTGGTCAGGTATGATGTGCACAGCGATGTACTACAGTAAGACAACAAACAGTTACGGCATATCTCATCTTCCCTCTCCTGATACAAACTTGCTTTAGGTACCAACTTCAAACAGCGCGGTTGTGTGCTGTATTGCAGCCCAGGCAGCTTGCCAGTGCTGCCCTCTGCACCCTTCCAAGGCTCAGGTGCTGCAGCCCATGCAGGTGCAATGGCAGCACATGCTGCAGGGATCCCCCTGAGCCTGGCTCTCAGCTTTAGGAACAAAGGTTGTGCTTGTGCAAAGCCGCAGACAAGACTCGTGCCTGTCAAGAATTTCCAGAGATCAAAAACTTTTGGTTTTGATTCACGTGTCAATTCACATGTGCCAAACAGCACTACCGCTGCATGGGGCAAAGAGCACATGGCTAGAGATAAAGGCCTTAAAACTAATTGCGTGCCAGAATTCACACCCTCAAATCACTGAGCCACCGGGCCTGCCTACCAAGGAACCCATCTGCAATTCAGCCCTATCGGCTTTGGCTTCTCTGGCTGTAGCGGTCTGGCCCAAGAGGGGCCATATCCAATCCTGGAATAACCGGGAGCAGCCCAGCTTGCTATCTGTTCCTTCGCTTCGCCAGAGACCTGCCCGCCTGGCAAGTACCAGCCCTTCGCCCGGGCACACCGCTGGCTGAAATCCCGGCTCCCGGGCACAGGCGCAAAGCCCGGCGTTGTGGCCATCTGGGCACCGAGCTTCCTGTAGGCCAGCTCGCTGCTCCTGGGGGGCCGCGCAGCTTAGGAACGGGCTGCAGCGCACCGGGGGCCTGCGCCGCGGCTCCAGCGGCGGGCTGCGGGACGGGCACAGGGCCTGCCCGCAGCGGCGGGGCCCGCAGGCACAGCGCGTCCGCAGAGGCCTCCCTGGACGCCCGCGGCCCCTCCGCCCCATGGCGGCGAGGGAGGGGGCGCGG
>VZTV01001414.1:0-25611 GCA_013400875.1 Anhinga rufa | reverse complement strand
CTTTATGTATAGGATAAAGCTATCCTTGGCTATTACCATTTACTTAGCCCTTTAAGTAAAAAAATGTTGATGAAATGAGCAGAAGTCAATGACATTTAGCAGAGTGGGATGATTAATCCTGAATTATGTGGCTTAGGCATGGATATAAATGATCAGTGTCTCAACTGAGTGAGGGGAAAAAAGCTAACCTAGTCTAAAATGCAAATGAGAAGCAGTAGGATATACAGTGATCAGCCAACTGGGGTAAAATAGCATTGGTGACAAAGATGAAAGCAGAACAGGATTCTGCAAAAATAACTGTTAAAACAAAGGGTTTAGACTTAATAGCAATATTTGCAAAGAAATATATGATGATGGTCTTTCCTGTTTCTTGCAACTTTGAATGAAATACGCTTCCTACAGTTCCTGCACTCTCTGGGTGAAGGTGATATGTTCTGCATATGATCTCAGCCCAATTTTTGCAGATGAAGTAGGTGCACATGTTTCCAGGTATATGGATGATTGCCTGAGCTGTAGCAAACTTAGACTCTTCTGAGACTGGTACATGTGCTAGGTCTGGGATGCCCCGAGATGTTCATCTCCTTGACATTTCACTTCAATTACAGAAATCTTTGGATTACACGTTGTTCCTGATTGATAGTCACATATCTCCATTACTAGGGTATATAATATCTGTCACTACTAAATATTCAGAAAACCTGTCTAAAGACCAAACTATGATCTGGGATAGAAGCTTCTAATGTTGCTGTGGGTAGTCAGCTAAGATTTTTTGGGGATTTGAGTATTTTAAACCTTAGTACACAAATACACTGTGGTGTTCTTTGAGCCACTCTTTCCACATGCTTGTAGGAAAAAATGCAGTTGTTTTGTGGACAGCATATCACACCCTTGAGGAATAATCAAATGTTTTTAGCCACAGGAATAATTCATGGCAGCTCAACTTCAGTGCAGAGCACCCATGGGTGCTACCCAGGGTCCTACCACCTAACTGCTCTGTTCGGAGTGCAGCAGTACAACTGTCTAGACTGGGAGGTCACTTCCAGCCAATAAGGTTGGCCTTCTGGGGAAAGGGAAGGGGTCCCCAACCATGTTTCATTCAGTAGGATGAAAGTCCTGAAAAGGTGGAGGTCTTTTCTAGAAAAAATTGGTTTACAAGTTAATTATTAAAAATTAGTCATTTCTGTTATTACTGGAGTATGACACGAGACCCTGTCAACAGTGATATGGTTCCTTCTAGGTGTCTCACAGTCAACATTTTGTCAGCTTAAATATCGGTTGTCTCCTAAGACCAGTCAAAATGATGGGAGGGCCTGGAATCAGTTGAAAGAAGGCTCCTGAGAGGGACAAGCCTGCCAACTGCCTGGGAAAAAAACCTGTCTTTTGCAAAGCAATAATGCTGCACAGAAATCTGAATCTCAGCAGCAGACAAGGGACCATTTTACCCCTGGCAGGGTGCTCTCCTTCCACAGCAGTCTCTGCACAGAAGCAGTAGCTGTTGTCCCTATGCGCGCTGAAAAACATGTCCCTCCTCTGAGCCCTCCTGACACCCTGCAGCCCCCTGGGATGCAAAGGTGGGGTAATGCCATAGGGCACAGTAGGCTGGGGAGAAATGTGTGACAGTCCCGCACAAGATAGAAGGATGCCCTGAAATGCAACAGAGTGGGAAGTATGTAATTGCAGGTAAGCACAGATGATGTAGGGATGCAGTTTCTTCCAAAATCTGGAGGTCATTGTGAAACACGAGATCAATGTCCCTTAGCTGGATTGGTTAAATGGCTAAAGACAGGATCTAACATTAAAGTGATATATGGCGGGGAAAAGTGAGGAAGAAGACATCCTTCCCTTAGAATACAGTCTTAAAGTCTCAGTCATGTTCAGAGAATGCTCTAAGTCCAAGGATCATGTCAGTTCTGGTGACAGCAGCCACCTCACTATAGAAAGGTGATGCAGTGACACCAGGTTGCCAATGCTTTTGATTTGTATCATCACCTTGATCCTTCTTGATAGATCAGGTCTGCTTTTTGTAAGGGCACAATTTTATGTTAATGTTGAAACTTCTTTCTTCCCTGAAATGAGGCTGTTGCCAGATGTATGTGGCACTTTACATTTAGAGGTGTAAAGGACTTCACAGCTCCTTTAGGACTCTGCCTTAGAAAGACATCGTATTACCACAGTTTTATTAATTTACATGAGCGTAAGATCACCCCATCTGAGCTTAGGCAAATTTGATTCAGAAATTGAGCTGTGTTGTATTGGTGTTAGTGTTTTGAAGATCATTCAGATGGGTTTTGAATTACTTGCTTGTCGTGGTTTAGCCCCAGATGGCAACTCAGCCCCACTNGTGACTTGGGAAGACAAACGCCATCACTCCCAATGTCCCCCACTCCCTTCCTCTTCCCCCAGCTCTATGTGCTGAGCATGATGCCATATGGTATGGGACATCCCTTGGGTCAGTTGGGGTCAGCTGTCTCGGCTGTGCCCCCTCCCCTCCTGGCACCAGGCAGAGCATGGGAAGCTGGAAAAGTCCTTGACTAGTGTAAAAACTGTTTAGTGACACTTAGCACCTACTTAAGAATAACTAAAACATCAGTGTGCCATCAACACTATTCTCATACCAGTCCAAATCGATTCTCAATCCAAAACACACTATACTAGCTACAGTGAAGAAAATTAACTCTAACCCAGCCAAAACCAGGACGCTATTTATCAATCTGGGCCATAATTTATTGTACAAACCTTCCTGTTCTTAAATCCATGCATTAATATCTGTTTTCTGGGAGACTTGAGTTCTGAGAGATGAAGAGTTTAAAAAAAAACTATATTAATCACTTAACGTTTTTGACAGTTTATAAAGTTCTGAAACATCTGAAAATTCTCAGTTTCAGTTCCAAGCACGCCTAGAAGACCTCAGACAGTAACTTTTAATGGAAACACTGACAAATTTAGTAGTTCCTCTGGTTTTTGTTCAAAAATACGAACACATAGAATATTTAAAATATTTTTACTTTAGGTTTATATATCAACATGAGGAAGTAAATAAAGAAATAACATGAGAAATGTCTTTGACAGAACAGTCCAAGCATCTCTGCTTTTAGCAAGCCACAATTTACCTGAACATTTAATAAGCTGCCTCCAGCTAAAGTGTGCCATTACTGTACGTGGGATGAAATAAAGCAAAAACCCCAACCCCTGTCACTTGCATCATTTACATAAGCAAGGATCTCCCTTTCTTTTCAGTGTAGTTGGTTTGTTAATTTGCTAGTTGATGAGAAAAGTTGTGTTATTTTTGTTTGTCTTGTTGGATTAATGTTCCTTGTTTTCTTTGAGTTTCAGCCGAAGCAAGAAACTCAAAGTAAGGCAAGACTTGGAGAAAGTACTACATCTAAACTGTATTTGGTGATCAGTAATAAAGATAATTGTGGAAATAACAAGGAGATATTGATGCTAATGTTTGAGCCTTTGTCCGACATGTCTCGAGAGACTAAATTTTCTGCTTAAATTGATTTCAGAAGAGACACAGTAATTATTTAATAGTATTTAGAAATTAAGATGAAGATATTTCATGGATTTGGTTGGTTTAAAGTTAATGCTATTTCAAGAAGGTTATTGTTTTCTTAATTAAATGTAACTAACTTCTGAGTAAGCTAGGACAACTAAATACATCCTTTTATATCACAACTCTTTATTTTTAACCCCCCTCCCTTATTCTTTGGAAGATAAAACCAGTAGGAGTTTAATCTCCTATGTCTCTGCTTTTGTACCCGCTGAAGGGCACAGAGCACTATTACAATGCATCATGGAAAATCCCATCGGTCTTCATAGACCTTGTATTTTCTGCAGAGCCTGATGACATGAGAGGTAAGGAATAATCATATATAGCAGCTGGTAGGAGTTTTCCCAGAGTTGAACAGGTTCTGAAAAGATGGTTGTTTTTGTCACTGAAAACTGGGAATAAAACTCCTTAACGTGGGATGTAATAAAGAGCAGGCATTACTTTATTACAGCGCTGGGTGCATGGGGGATCTTTCTGCCCAACATGCACAACCACCATAATTCCTTTCTGACATTTATACATGAAAGTTAACACACCGCACCTATCTAGTACGTAATCATTGACCTGGCTAGGCATCCCCTTCTTCCATCAGTCTGTATCTTCTCTGCTTAAGTTGAAAGCTACAGTGTGATTTTAATTCACTGCACATGCTCAAGAGGAGTTGGGGGGGAGGTGGCCCTTTCAGTGGTCGAAGTCTCCCCCTGAAGGAATTGCCTTTTCCCGCAGTTTCTGTGCTTTGGCACCTTCTGAGCCAAGATGTTGCCTTTTATCACTCTGACTGATTTGTGGCCTTCCCTTATCTTCACGCTCTTCTTTGTAGCAGGATGCTTCCACTGTTAGTCCTTGAAGTTCTACTGATTTGTATTCTCCTAGGAGGTTCTTGTCAAATCATTGCTAATGCTCTCCTATCTGGCCCAAGCATTATTAAAATTCTCAGGCATTAGTTTCCACTCCTAACTGTGATCCTTTCTTAATTACTAAACTCCTGTGCTATTCCATTTCCTCCAAGAAGAATATATACATGTATGCTTGAGGTAACATTTCACAGCAAGATGCTAGACTGTTTCCAGATTTAATAGGTTAGACTCTGTACTATCTCCTGTGCCCGATTGACCCTCCTGCACTGCTTGTCAGCTACCGGCTCCACAACATGCACCTTGCTGCACGTACCCCTGCCAAGGCCATGAAGCTTCCTGCAGCTCGGTATGAGGGGCCTTCAGCCCCTACCTGTTGCTCAAACAGCCTGCCACCCACCTCCCATCTGGCTCTGGTATAGCATATAAGTACCCTGACTTGTTTTAATCAGAGATTTTCTCCCAGATGTGAACATCCCAAATGCAAGATTTGACCCTTAATATTACACCTTCACTGTCTTTACCTCTTTGGCTGTGTTGTTAAACTACTAGTATATTGTGGGGACTTGTGAGAAATGGATAAAGGTAGTTTTGGTAATTTAATTTATATTTTCACTGCCTGGTGAGCTGGTTGTAGTGAGAATGGAAGCAGAGAAGTCTGTTAATGCAGAGAGTGCCTTCAGCTGTCCCAGAGCTAAGTCAGAAGCTCTTCCAAGTAGCCAGTGGGAGGGTTACATTTAAAACTCATGAAGACAACCCTGAAAACACTAGATTAGTTCTGATGTGTTATTCCAGCCTTTACCCATTACACAAACAGCAGATGGTTCATCATGTTATATTTTATTGACCTACAGGAAGTGATAGAAGAGGTGTTTTTGTCACTCCTACTTGCTACAAAACCTACAAAAGTTGCTTTTAGCTGTTAACTAGTGACTTTAAATTGGGTATTTGTCTTGTTTAATGAGGAAAAGAGTAAAAAAAAAAATCAATGAGAGTAGGGTTTGTAAATGTCATATGAATCCCCTGGGCTTATTAGGTAGGATGGTCTTATAGACAGCAAAAGCCATATGGAAATCCTTGAGGTAATTTCATGCAGTGTTGTTCCATACTTGTAATTCTTTGGCTGTGCAGATGCTTTCTATCTGACCAGACTAAGTAAGATGGGTGAGTCACCCGTTAAGAGGATTAAATGCTTCTGGCTAGAAGAAAGCAGAAACCAAGCTTTCATGTGTGGCGTGGAGTTGGGCAAGTATGATAAAAGAAACGCAAAAAACAACCTAATTTTCATTTCTGACATGCTTAGATAACAGAAGAATTTGGAGCTGCTCTATTTTAAATGAGATGCCTAAATGGCTTACAAATGATCATTCGGGGTGAATCAAGTTTAGATTCTGAACTAGATGCCTAAAAGCAACCTTTAACTTTTCTGTGAGTTGCTCTCCTAAAACAAATGTAGTCTGGAGTTGTCAGCCTCTTGAATGTTCTATAGCCTTAGAAAGCTATGTTAAGAATGTGAACTTTGACAAAATTGTAATCCTAGGGCATAGGAAGTCCACTTCTTTAAGCTTGTACAGAGAGGTGGTTCTGTCTGAGCCAAACTTGGACAAATGGAGACTGGGCATAGTGGCTGCAATTCCTGTAAGTGTAGCCAAAGCCAATCAGATGTGCAAGTGGCTTAGTTCAGTAAAATGTACAGATCAGCCATAAAGCTGGAAGGAATTTAGGGTGTAAAGTATTAATTTCAATCAGCAGGGTGCAGGTGGCATTTACATGTGAAGGACTGAGGCAGCAGGGGCAGGGGGGTGAACAGATAGAAAAGTAGAGTCTAACAACTGGTAATAACCCTGTTTCATATCCAGCTTTGATCTGTTTGGCTACCCTGAATCTGCAGTGGAAAGTTGCATATACTTAAACAGTTTCTGAATGATGAAGACATGTAGGGGTGGCTCTACTCTGCAAATTGCTTGACAAGTTTTATCTCCAAGGAAAATTTTCAAGAAGCAAAAAACTCTGAGGTATTTAATTTCCCTGGAGTGGGATTTGAGACCCTAACTTGTATCAAAACCTATCCAACTTTACTGTTCCTCTGTGTGTACCTTGAAGGGGTCACCACTGTGTGCTTCATGCTTCAAACCTTAGAGCTTACAGGAGAGTGGATTGCTGATGGTGACTTGTGATTTCTTACTGTATTAAACCATCAAGGTGCTACCATTCCACACAAAAATATGAAAGCATACTTCCACAACCCAGAAAAGACAGAGTTGGTACTTAGGGCAAGATGCTTTAAGAGCAGGCAAACAAAGTTCAAGGCCAAGGCAACTATGGGCCTCTTGGAGGCCTCATGGCTCAGTCTATCATTTATATTGTGAAGAGGCACAGTGGCTGCTTAATAAAATACCACTCAGCAAGTTTTGGTTGGCAGTCAGCGTATTTTTCAACTGGGAAATTTCCTGTCAGCTGTGTAACAGCTTTCATTGAGCAGAGAAGGCCAGCACAGCCAAAGACAAAAGAGAGAAGCAAAAATTAATTGGCTTAGGATAGCACCCATGTCTTGTGGAAGCCTGCTGTAGAAAAGAGTGAAACAATTCTTAAACTCTATTTCTACTTAAGCATATTTTGAGTTGCTCAAGGAATAAGACTAACAGCAATAAATCAGGAACTGAATGAAACATGCATTTGAGCCAATTTTCGCATGCATCCCAGCAGCTTTACTGAAACAGTTTGGTGTTGGCATCTACTTTCATCCAGCAAAGCTTTTTCTTCTAAATGAAAAATCATAATTTTTTTCTCAAACTGAGTTAAGTCACCCAACTTGGTGATTTTTCCCTAGCAAATCAAGTTGGTCTACCACAAAAACAGTTTATTATACATCTTCAAAGCTTGGTGCAGACTTGGATTGGGAACAGAATGAACCCCTCCTCTACCATTGCAGTACCTTTGTGGTACCCTTCAACTTCTCTCTTGATGGGTTCAGCAGTAGGATCAAGGGTTTGTATTCCTAAATGCTAGTAATAAAAAGGGGGAATACTATACTTTTATTAGTTGTTCTTGACCTTCCCCACCACTGGGGCTCTGACAACATGATGCTGCTATTCAGCAGTGTAGATTTATCTCTGAATCTTGTGGTGTCTCTTAAAAGAGCCACATCCAGGGAGACTAGTATTTTCTCCTCTAAGCAGAGAAACATTCTTTCATTTTAACAGGATCAGAGTTTATGGTGCTCCCATCTATTCCAGCAAGTGCTAAATCTGCTGATGGAGGGTGATGCCAGGTCTGTTTTCCCCTCTAACCGTTCTCCATAACAAAAGCAAAAGAAAATAATTGATGTGCTGCTCTTACAGTTTGTCTGTCTTCTCATCAGACTTAACAGGAGACACTGGAAAAAATCTGAAAATGGGCGTTTACTTCCATAATTTTTCAGTGTCCATTCTTGTTCATCTCTCTTAAACCACTGCAAAAATAGAGCCCTAGGTCATGTTTCAGAGGTGATATAAAGTAATGGTAAAGTGTAGGTTTGGTCCAAATGACTGAGCAAACTGATAGAAAGTTGGTGGTTGGAGACCAGATCATAGTTTCTTGGAGACGGTGGCAAGACTACCAGGAAATTCAGCCTGCTTGGACCTTACTTTTTCTCGCTACACTGCAGCCACATCCCTGTGCCCTCAAAATAGATACCCTTGCACCTAACTCCAGTGTCCTATCTTCCTTGGCTGTAGGAATGGGGATGATTGCCCAGTGCATTAGGGTCTGAGCACTAATGTTGTGCTGGCTGCAAGTTACTCAGAGACTAACTGGAGTCAATATAAGAATGAAGAGATTCCAGCTCAGGAAGTGTCTGTAAATGTGTTAGCTTTGTAACATGCTTGGACTTGAAATGCAATAGTGGGGAGAGAAATAACTCTAATTTACTCACTGAGGGTCAGAAAAGGGGAGCAAAGCATGAAAAATAGCAGAATGGTGGCTATAGGAGGTACTTTATCTTTTATTCTTAGAGAAAAGCCCTGCAGAGCTGTGGGTATGTTGAGTTCAAGCCAGTAATTTTTTTTTTAACTGAGCTTAACTGCAAAGCTATGAGAAGTCTCCTTGCATTTGTGAACAGGGGCTTGGGGCCTGACAGCTCAGGGCCTGGCTGGCCAGTGCCAGGGTCCCTCCAAGCTGTGCTTCATTTGTCCTCCTCAGCAGGCAAGTCTCAGCCACCTTATTTGCTGAATGACAGCTTGGGACACATCATGGTAATTTACTCAGAGCTTTTCTTTGAGCAACTTTTGCACACCATGAAACATATCTGCATTGCCCAAGTGTTTTTACTAAATTGTAACTGTGTAGTCATATTGAGAGCATATTTTGTCTTTGAGAACTGATTATGCACATGAATTGTTTGGCAAATGTTTTCTGAATAATGAACAAACAGTTGAGAAACTCGGTGTTCACTGACAATACGCACAAACAGAGCGAAGGTAGACCTCGTCAGCTGCATTACTCATTACAAATTGTTCAACCGGCTCTAATATACTTTCTTTCCTTCTCTTGAGAAAAGATCAGGGATTAGGTTCTTCAGTAGATTTCTATTTGATTTCTTCTCTCACTGAATGGGTTTTACATTTGAAAATTATAATCTGCTGTAGATAAAATTTCTGAAAATGGCCTATTCCTTTATGTCAACCTACCATTACTTTTCTCTATCCTTATGATATCCCACCCCCACCCCCCCCCAAAGAGTAGAATACTATTTCCAAATTCCCAAGCTACAACTCATTACCCTAGGCGCATCTCAGACAGAGCTTTGCAAGGGGAGGCACCGAGGGGGATTCGCACTGCTGTTGGAGCAGAAAGGATAGAAAAGCTTTTGTGCTGCTATTTTAAACAGCTGGGTCTTCTCTTTGATAAAGCTAATAGACCTGTGCAGGACTGACTGCAGTGAAAAGATGGTTTCATCACCCTTCTGCTACTGCTAGAAAATGTTATTCTTTTGTCTTTTGAATTCATGGGTTTAAATAGTTCCTCCCAGAGCAGTGAGGGCTGAGGAAATGGAGAATAGGGCACCCCGAAGGGTGTCAAAAATAGGATTTGCTCACCTTCCAGTGCTGCAGGCTCAATGGAAATGAGGTGTCTCCAGCCAGCCATCAGCAGAGCCCTCGGAGTCCATGCATGACACAGGCAAGAGCTTAGATAATTCAGTATCATCTGCTCTCTCGTGTCCACTTTGTTGGTAACTGTGCACAACAGCAAAAGCTAAACCTCAAAATAAGCCACTTTCATAGACTTGGCTGTATGGGTAGTTTGTTGTTATGTGCTTTGTGCCTCTAGGCATCCTCAGGGATTCTTTTTCCTCTGCTGCTTCTTAAACCGGTATCTGTGGGGTATTTAGCATTGCTCATGGTGCAGTTGCTTTCCTGTGCTTGCGGCGAGGCCAGCATGAGCTGGCTCTGCCTTGCATGAGCTGTGACTGCTGTATGTGACAAGGGCCTGCGGCTCGACTCCTTGCCTTGTACCTGCCTCAGGGCTTCCAGCCCCTGTATGCCAAACCTGTGTTTTCACAACCCCTGACTGCAAGCCGAAGTGCCTATGGGACTAATATTTAGTTTACTTGCCAGGTGGCACTTGAAGTGGTGTGCACGATAGTGCTGCTGCATATGAATTCACAGACTGGCCGAGCCATGCTCGTCACCTGCCCTTCCTTTGGAAGAGAAAACAAGCCAACCACCTTCACCTCGGCACCTGGGAATAGCACACCCACCCCAAGTTCATTCAAGAAGCGATAATGCTTTTCTTCCTCACTCACTTTCCCCCTCAGATGCTTGAGCCTGTTACCATTTTGAGGTATTTGAATTAAACATTTCTTGTGTTTATTCTTTGGGTGTTTTCTCCCAGGTTTTTTTGTGGCTTTCTCAACATATTTGAAATAAATCATATCTTGAGGTGCTTCAATATTTAATGTTTTTCTCCCAGCAACCCCTGGGAAGGCATAGGCATGAACACATACATTTTCTATTTTGATACTGTGTGCAGCAAGTGATATCTATTCTTCCTCATTGGTTATTTTTATCCGCTTACCCTTTTTCCTCCTCTGCAGCTTTTCTAACCCTTCTCCATTTCTGTAGCAAAAATGAAACTCAGACAAAGAAAGTTTTTCAGCTTTTGGAAAGTTACCATGTTTCAGTTGTCCTTTTCAAAAGTGAGGGGAAAGGTGGGGGGTGGGGGGCAGGCAAAAACTTGTAAGGTTTAGGTTTTTTAATTCTCTGCTGTGGAATTTGGGGGGAGGGGGGGCAAGGAGGAAGCTGTGTATAAAAAAAACTATTGGAAAAATGAGTGTTTGCTGCTGTGAAAGACATAACAGAGAATTCAGTCTTTCCCAGCACCAGTGGTTGGATGATTAGCGAGGAAATGGTTTCAATAATTCTGTGGATAACACAAAGGTGATCAGGCAGAATTTGGCTTCTTGCTATAGCTGCTTCTGGAAATTATTACACTCTATTCATACTCAATAGGTGGCACGAACCTAGTTTGAGATCAAAAGGTTACTAAGAATCAGAAACAACCAGGAAATTGGGATTCTTATTTTCCAGAGCTGGCTTTTTAGCTAGCACAGACAGTAATTTCTCTTGGCTTGCTGGCTAAGAGACATTTTATTGTTTGCAGAGTCATTCAGTAGCTGAAGGTCTGAGCCAAATGTATCTGCAGCTCTTCACGGACAGAGTATTTTAGCTCTCCCAAGAACTCCGTGGCTATCTATGACAAGGTTATGTTCATGGTAAAACTGGTGATGTTTGGCTTTGTAGGAAATGGTTGGCTTCTCCAAAGGCAAGGCAGTACCGTGGGATGAAGTGAAGCTCATAACACCCTAGGGTTTTTTAACCTACCACCTTAGTGTGCAGGTTTGGACATCTGGCTCTGTCTACTATAGACATAGCTAGGTGACACAACACAGCATTTAATTTTCTTGTAGGGCTTGGGAAATTCATGACCAGTTATTGATACTTATTTATATTTGGATGTAAACATTATATCAATGTACTTTTACTGCCATATGTTCCAATAAAAAGGTAAAAATGTATAATTTAAATGTAAACTTGTCCATGTGTAACGAATGAAAAGAATAGCTAGTAAGTTAGCAGTCTTATTGAGAGTGAAATACTATGGAAAGAATATGATAAATGCATACAGAAGGAGGAATGGAAGAAAATACATTTATTTTGAAACAAAAATTGCAAAGGAGCAGACAATTGTACTCTAGACTTCCATTCTGTCAGAACATAATATAATAAGCTCTCTTGATTCTTAAGCATAGTCTTTCAATGTAATTTTCTGCAGCTTTTAAAACAATAAAAAACTAAGAATGAAACATGGATTACTTCTCCAAGGAGCGTCTGCCACTTTATGCTTTCTCAAAACCCTTGTCAGTAGAACTTCTTGGCTATTGTGTTAGGAAGAAGAAAAGTGTATTTGCCATTAAGATATTCGGAACAAAGCAAGGCAGTAAGATACTGGAGGCAACAGCTAGCTTTTCAGCAACATATAGCATTATAGCATGCTACTTCTGAAAGTCTGCACGACTTCCATATGCAGCCCAGTAAGGCTGGCTTGTGCCCACCTTTCTTTCCCAGATTGCTAGTAGTGAACTCGTTACTTTTGTAATGCAGCACTACTAGTGGCAATCTCAGTATTACCAGTATCAATCCCTTCCACTTAAGGATTTTCCTGACATATCTTTCAGATCACATAGGGATGATACAGTGGGATTATGCAAAAAGCTGGTGGGAGCTTTCTGTGAAAATGCATTTGACCAGTTTTGAAGATACCATTTATGGATACACTTCCAGACAGTCTTTATGGCTGCTGGAAAGGGGAATAGGGCACAGGATCAAGGGAGGAGAGAGGTGTTTGCTCAAACTCAGCAAATGCAAAACGAACATTTATTTAAATGTAACTTCATGCAAAACTTAAAGCAAACCTACAAAGGCTTTCTGTGTTAAAGCTGTGTCCTTCAAAGTGCTTGTACAGGCTTTTAATGGTGCTGCAGGCTAATGCGCTATCCATTCACCTTCATGCTAGCTGAGACAACATGTAATTACAGAGGAACAGGTTTTCCTTGGTCCCAAAGGGAACTACCAAGCAAGCACAATTAATGAAACTACTTTCTTCTGGACTTGTGTCACTTGGGGCAATTAATTTTTAAACTTGGTTATAGATGGAGTTTTTGCTGAGTCAGCATATACCAAAAAGATTTCTTTGCCCTTTTCCCTAAAGCCTTTCCCCTTTTCTCTACACTGAATATTTGGCAGCATTGAGCTGCAGAAAATAGATAGTTGCACTGATAATCATCATCAAGGTTTTGTAAACTGCTGCCTTTCTTTCTCTAAATCCCTATTTCTATAACACTCCCAAGAAATTCCTGATCTTTGAGAGCCAGGAAATATGGGCGTGTTCGGTCACAAAAGTCAGTCTAAGACAACAGTATCAATATAGCATCATTGTGTGGTTCCTATACCATCAAAACCCCTTGCTTTTTTCTGACTCCTGCATGAATAGCAAGGAAGTGGGTTCAGTAGTCACATGAAGATTTGCATTTGGGTGTATCCTTGAGTCTCCTGTGTACCAGGTGAGCTGTGTCACAGAAATAATCTCTGAGAACCTGTGCAAAGCCCCTGTGGCCTACAGCCAGGTCAGCACTTTGCAAAAGACACATGGCTTTGTCTCTTACAGACCTTAAATTGACTATTTCTCAACTTTGAAAGAGTGCTTGAAATCATTAATTACTTGAAGCAACAGAGTGCTTCAAGAGCTGCTTTCTAGAAGTTGTTATGACACTTGGAAATATATCTCTCTATTTAACCCCTATGTGATGAACAAAGCATTCTTGATTTAGGGTTTTTTCCATGCAGCAGTATTAATTTTGGAGGGTGAAAGTTCTTCTTGCCAGATATTGCACCTAAACTGTGGATAAAGAAGGATTTATCCCATCTGATTGCATTTCAGGGTGGGTTTTGGTCCTTTTCTTAGCACACGGTCGTAGTTGTGCCGTTCCAATGTCATCTAGGAGACAGTCCTGAGATTAGAGATCTGAGCTGTTCAACCACGCAGATTATAATAAAGACCTCAATGATTTTTATTCTACCTTAGAATAGTAGATTAGAGTAATTTAATACTTTTAATAGTAGTTTTTTCCACTGGTAAAACTATTCAGAAGATGCACTGAAGATTTTAAGGCAGAATAAATATCAAAGCAAAGGGATTTCCAACTAATAGACTTACTGAGTGATACATTTGAGGAAGATTCTTTTGTTTTACACCAGTTGTTGACCTTCTTAATTTTATGTTGCAAGTTTTAATTAGTGGTACATTGAAAGATGAACATATGTAGCTTTTCACACCATAATCTCATTTGGATACACTAGAGCAAATAATCTAATTTTAGTTTGGCTTTTACTTTCCCTGCCTTTTTTAAAGTATTTTTCAAAATCTTCTAAAGGCCACCACTGGCAACATCACGTCAGAAAAAATTTAGATTTTGCTGGATAGCTACATTACTCTAAACAAAAATGGAAATGCATTTTAACCAAGGCATTTATTCCCAAATTCTTAATTAAATCAGTCCTTGCTTAGTTTTCTTTTTCTTATTTTTTTTCCCTGCCTCAACTTTCCTTTTAACATTCTAATGAAGAGCTATGAATCTGGTGACCATAAAAGAAGTTTTTTATCACTGTATTTTGACTACAAAATTGTCCTGGCAGTTAACCATGAATTTTTCATTTCTTTCAATATTTTCACTTTTTTTCACAATTTTTCATTATTTGCTATTAAACTAAGCCATCTTCTTCCCATGATAGTATTTGTCCACCTAAATATTTCCTTTCTTTCCAGCAGCACTACTCATGATTAATTCATTTCTGCAAGACAGCAAATCTTTCAGCAAAAATGAGCTCAAGTACTGTATGTTGGCAAAACGTTAGGCGCAAAAGCTGATGAGCAGAACAAACATGTTTGTATGACGTCAGTATCCTGGAGACTGTTTTTTATTCTTCATTTAAGATAGAGGAGGACTTGGAAATTTTTATCCCTCTGGATAGAAAAGCATCAGCCATACTTCCTATAACTTCAACAAGTACATGCAACACAGGGACCGCGCATCAAAGCCTTGCCTTGTTCCATAAAACCATTTTTTTCCTTCTTCATCCAACTGCAGAACAACGTGGCTGAGGTCATGCCATGTCAGAGGCAAAGGTTTCTGTCACCATTGACTGCATCTGACACAGCTATCATTTGCTTCCCCTGGTAAGTATCCGCTCCCTTCATCTGCCCTGGGAGTGCCCCACTGGGAGCATCCCATTCCCTGCCCCTATGACTATTGCATCCCTATGTGCAATGCATGGGAAAGAGACGTTTCCATATGCCATCACTTTACTGTACATCCATTATATACTCTTTGGACGGTATACCTGGAGTTATGCCTATTGAGAAATATGCTTCTTTTTGTTAACAACAGAGAAACAAATCAGCCCAAAATGTAATTTTCAAAAGGTGCTTTTTCAGATCAGGTTGGAATAGGCAGGAAGAGCTCAGTCACACTATTTCTCATGGTGTGTTAATGAAATAATATGAACAGACAACTGCTGCAATAAAAACTCGGGCAACATCAAAGTTATGTCCCTTATAAATCATACCTTGCAGGGAAGTAATGTTTTTTGGCTGCTTTGATTTAAGACCTGGATATACCCAAAACTACCCGTATCTGGTGTTTGGTTTTGGCTTTATCTCTACACAGTCTGATCTTTGGAAAAGATTTCTGATGATGTTATAGAAGTTAACCAAATCCAAGCCTGCTGTTTTGTTCAGTCCCCGATCTCCCCGCAACCCTTTCCATCCCTGCTGTACTCAGAGGCCCCTCAGCCTGGCTTCTGCAAGGCGAGGTGTTTGTATGAATTACGAGGGCAGCATTGCAACAGCCAGGCAGAGTCAGACCAAGAGTGCTGAACGTTTTTGTCCCTATCATGTTGGCTGTTGTCCCTTCTTTTTCTGGGAAGCTACTTATCGTGGCTTGCCTTCAAGGACAGTATTTCATTTTGATTTGTGTGAAACAGCAAGGAAATGGAGATCAAAGTGATCAGCTGCTGAATTGTGTGTCCTTTACCTTTTATTAGAGGTGTTAGTTCACATCTTCATGAAGGATGTATTACGTGATCACAGAAATAGAATAGATTTACCTCTTTTAAATGCCTTTTATCAATTTCCTCTTGCCATAAAGTATGAATTATTGACAAACCCCAGGCCTTCTGTCACACCTACCTCTCTGGTTTAATAGCCCTCTCCTACATGCCCTTGTTGCTATGGTGCTCCATTTCACAGCTACAATGCATTATATATTGTAATAAGTGACATATGTTCAAGGCAGCCTGAAAAGTCGGCATGCTGACAATTCATAACTTCATATTCCTGACCTAAGCAAAGTTTTTTGAGGGCATAAGGCAATCAAAGTGTTGACAGGAATGGCAAAGGTGCTCATCAGATAATTCCCATGATACTTACCATTTGAAGATGCGTCTTGGGAAAAGGGATTTGCCTAGAAGCAAGTAAAATATTGAATGTGTGCAGCAGAGAGACAGATTTCTCAGATATAGGTTATCATATTTTATTGATATTTTAAGTTAAAAATAAACAAACCTATGTCTTATGCCAATTTCCTTCTGGCTCATAAGTATAAAATTGGCAGAAAATGTGATGATTTCTTAAATGTGTGAGATCTCGGACATTTCTGTGCAGCAACTTGAAATTAAAAGTCTGGAACTTTTCAGAGAGCAGAAAAAAAATCCAGGAAACTTTGCATTACCTCTTTGCTTACAATAACAACTTCTGTTCTGTATCTCTATTGTGCATGGAACTGCCAGAATTATTAAAAAAAATAATTTGTCTTGGGAATTGAACCTTCAGTGTCTTCCTTCCTGTATAAGTTAATGGGGTTGTGCTACTGCTTGTTTAAGAAGGTAATGGACAACTGTCCATCTAAAAAGCATTTGTAATCACCGGTATATTAACATGTACATTCATTGTAGTACAAATTGAAAATTTAGTAAAGCTACATTTATTCACTGAATATTAATGTTGATAATAACACATACATTATTAATGTGTAATAAAGTGTAATAATATAAATATATAACGTAGCATTTGACAGGAGCAGCTAGAAAGTGTCAAGAGAAATGGGTCCAGATGTAATTCAATTCTTGCTTCACTAAAACACAGGGTTGTCAGGGGTCCTTTTAGAAAAGCCTTACTGCTAACACCATGCAGAAGCAAAATATGTTTAAGTTGGCCAACCCCCTTTTTTTTAACCTCAAAATGTGGAGTATGAAAGTGAGAAACAAGCATGGTCTTAATGTAAAAGATACTGTTCTTGCAAATTAATGAATCTGAAGTGCAGGCCCCCAGCTCCCCTGATGCTCAGCTGGGCATGCTCTGCAATGAACCCCTCGCCCTGTTTTCAACATGCACAGAAACACCGGTGATGGTCAGAACTGGCCAAGACTATTATGAACATTTTAGAGAAAATGTTGAGTGTCTAGGGAAGTCTTGGTGGACCTTGAGTTTTCTGGCAGCAGTAAGTCCCCTGCAAGGTATAACCCACTTAGGAAATTCTTCAAAAGGAAGGGTTTATATCTGGGTTTTTTACATTTGCTGAGTCCTGTCACCTCTATTTCTCGATATTTAAATGCCCAGTCCTTCTCTGCCTGCCTGGTGCCTGTGCGGAGCCCATTGCCAGCTCTGCCAGCCCCAGCCCTGCTGCCAGACAGGGTGCTGCAGCGACTGGCACCTCTCCCTGGCGGGGAGGCCAGGCAGGTGGTGGGCACCACCACCCGCCAGAGGTTAAAATACTGCTGCTTCCCATTTTCCTGGCTGCGAATTTCCTCCTGCTGCCAGCATATGAATGAAGCAGCCATCGGTGTCTCCCTTACTTTTTCCCCTCATCTGGGCTTATGATGTTTATCTAGTGAGCAGGAGTAACCTTAAAAATAACTCTTGGGAAGAAGTCTAACACCAAATTCATCCTATCTTCAATCTTAGGCAGGCTGTTTTCAGCAAAAGACTTTTAAATTATCCTCATCCTCCCCACCCACCCACCCCCCAAACCACCTTTTTTCTACCAAATAGCACAGTACTGAGACCCGGAGACATCATAGACTGTATTTCCAGATCTGATGTTTTTGGTACCTGTCCTTAACCCTTTTCAACCCTTCCACCATGCACCTGGCATGTCATACAGCACCCCTCTTGGGCAGTGATTGCTCTTTGCTACATGCTTTTACACCTACCAAGTCTTGACTGGGATCTCTGGTTACGTGCAAAAGGTAAATAGCAAAACTAAAGGGAAATTGCAGATAAGACCAATCTCAATATTTCTTTTTTTAAAACATCCTGCTAAAAAAGTCTTACCAAGAGGCAAGAGGTGAAGATAGCCAAAAGCACAGGCTTTATTTTAGTGAGAGTTAAACTGATGTGTGTGTATGCACTGCAACTGCCAGGCAGAATTTAACTCTGTGGAAACTTCTGATATTTTAAACTGTGTTTTCAGTCCAAATTGGACAAAAGGCTATGTTTTGAGAATCACAGCACGGTGGGGGCTGGAAGGGCCCTCCGGAGCTCCCCCCGTCCAGCCCCTGCGTGAGCAGCACCCCCAGAGCAGGGGCACAGGACCGTGTCCAGGCGGGGTGGGAATGGCTCCAGGGAAGGAGACTCCACAGCCTCTCTGGGCAGCCTGGGCCGCTGCTCTGGCACCCGCACAGCAAAGGGGTTTTGCCTCAGATTTCAGTGGAACTTCCCGTGTTCCAGCTTGTGCCCATTGCCCCTTGTCCTGTCGTCGGGCACCACTGAGAAGAGTAAAATGCTCCCCTAATGTATTTGGAACTGCTGCCATTTTGGTCATGCTAGATCATTTTCCAGAGTGTAAAAGGTACTGCCTTGCAGGGAAAGAAAACAGATATCTTTTTGGAATAGGATCAACACATTGTGATATAAACATTATATAACATCTGTTATTAAGTAGGGTATATAAATAGCAATTACTGCTAAGTTCTTTGAATCATGAAATCATTGAATAATTAAGGTTAGAAGGGACCACTGGGAGGGTTAAATAGTCCAACCTACTGTTCAAAGCAGGGCTAGCTCCAAAGACCAATCAGCTCACTGAGGGGTTTGTCCAGCTGAGCACTGAACACATCCAGTGATGGAGACTTCTGTGGAAAACTGTTGCAATGCTTAACCTTTTCATGGTGTTTTGTTCATTATTTTTTTTCCCTCACCTTATATGTAGCTCTAATCTCTCTTGCTGTGATTTATGAACATTTCTTCATTTTTTCACTGCCCACCTCTGAGAAGGACCTGGCTCTGTCTTCTCTGCACCTTCCTTTAGGTGGTTGAAAACCACAGCAGGTCACCCTTTTTCCTTCTAGTCTCAAGGCTGAGCAAGCCCAGCTCCCTCAGCCTGTAAGTTGTGTGCTCCAGCCTCCTCCATGGGTTATCAATACCTCTCCCCTAGTGAGGGACAGTGCTTGGGACACTGCATGGGTGTTGTGGCCTTACAGGTGCCCTGTGGAGGGAAATAATTAATTCCCAACCTGCTGGCTGCCATCTTGCTAAAGCTGCCCAGGATGAGGGTGCAGGGCCTGCATTTGCCTTTGCCGAGCTCCTTCAGGCTCCCCTGGGTCCATCCTTGCAGCCTGCCACGTTCCCTGAAGAGTAGTCCTGCCCTCCAATAGATCCCCTGCGCACTGCAATGTGGTGTCACCACACCTTGCTGAGGGTGCTTTTTTTGCAGGCATTTTGGTCCCTGGTGGAGATATATTAGCCCCAGTATTGCCTCCTAAGGATTCATAACTGGCCACTGGTTTGAACCACTGCCCACCTGAACCCAACAGTCCAGTTCAGATTTTTACCCATGCCTAAAGAGATTTAATCATTATAGTGATTATAATGTAATAATTACATTTATATTTTAATATAATTTAAAATGAAAGCAAACAAAATTAAAATGGGAGCACTGACCTGTTTTCCAGAATAGAAATGGTGTTTCATCATATTTCAAAACTGGTATAAATTATTTTGCTATGTTCATCTTTATTTTCTCTGCTTTTCATTTAAAATTAAGAGATTGCTAGAATCAACTTCTAAAATAATGCATTTTTAAATAAAATTAAGTAGACACTGTCTCGGCTTATTCTGAAAGTAATATTAAGACATAAGAATGATCCTTTGAATTTTTAGAAGAGAGTTTCAGGCACTTTTTTTTTTTGTTAAAACAAAAAGCCAGGTATGGTTGCCAGCCTGGAACTGAAATTATGAACACCATGGAATAATAATATGCTGTTGCTCAGTTTCATGCTTTTATTGGCTTGCTTGAGTGTTATGGCTGCTATAGAGTATCAGTTCTGCTGAGAATGTGTTTGACAGCAGCCAGACAGGTTCCCTCTGCAGAACAGGCACAAGGCCGGCATCTGAGCTGCTGCTGCTTGAAATTTGACAAGGCGTATCTCCAAAGCCAGTCCAAAGGTTGTAATGGCCAAGATTTATCTTGGTAATTTTGGTCTTGGCCCATTGGAAATGTTTTTTAGCCTTCAGACATGCTGCTGGTCAAAGCTTTCCAATGGGATGTGAGGCATAGACTTTCTCAGTCGTCGTAGCTGAGTTATTTTGCTACTCAGCTATGCACAAGCAACAGGCCTTTAGGCTAATTAATAAATCATCAACGCATTTGTGGTGTGAAAAATGAAATATTTATGCTTGCCAGAGTAATATTTCTGTCTTGCAGCCCCATGCTCTGTTGATGCCTGATGGAGGATGAAGTAAATACCAGCTGGTGTAGAACGAGCAGAATATAATTACTTTCTACAAAGTTAACTGAATATTAAAAATAGAAGTCAGAGAAGCTGGCAAAAAGGGAAAAATACATATATAAATGCCTGAAAGGCAGGACATAGCCAATACATGAAGGGAACACTTGCCTAACTAGTGCCATGGGGATAGAGAACCTGCAGGATCCATATTGTGTACAAATGTGTCACACAGGGGTCTTTTTACAGAGCAGTTAGTGACCAGCTGGAGTAGTTAAAAGGCCTGAAGGAAAGCCAAGGATGCTCTAATGTTCTGGTCGGTCATCATTAGGGGACCAGTGGAGGACTTAAAGCATCAGATGTTGTTGCTTTTCAAAAATGTGTCCACTGTTAAAAGAAAGAAAATATTACTTCTAGGTTTTAAGGCAACCAGGAGCTAGTTTTGTTCTTTGTGTTCTGACACAATAGTAGATTTAACAGAGCTGTGCTGGGTGTGATTTTTGCAATCACTGCCCCAGTCCTTCTCCAAGGAGTGAATGAGTGAGCACCGGCCAATCAAACCCCTTGAAGAAAAACATTCTCATGTAACAGAAAGAGGATTTAACCCCTTATTTGAAGTGGAGACTCTTTACAATAATCAGCTAAAAGGGATCTACACAAAGGGCTGATTTTACATGCTGGCAGTTACAATCAGAGGGTTTGAAAGGGTGAGACATCAAAAAAGCTGTCCAGATAGGTTGGGGGGTAGCATTGTGCAGGTCAGACATCAGCCTCCCCCCCACCTCCCAGTTCTAATTTCAGATTTTCTTTTTTCCTGGAAAAATTAGTCCGACTCATTCCCTTTGTTTTGTGTGCTCAATCTGAGATTCTGATAAAAGCCAAATCTCAAAAATCCAGGAAGAACATTCAGTTCCTGTGAATTTTTTCATTTGCTATGGGAGATTTTGTTCAGGTGTTCAAGTTCAGTTGAGCAAATGAGCTTCTGATTCTGTGTCTGAGCCAAACCTCAATGCCAAACCCTTCAGACTGATAATAGGGCCTATAATATATGTTCAAGTTGTTGGTGATTTATAGTAGAGTCAGTATGGAAGGACAGACTTCCTAACATGCATTATAGGTCTGTTTTGCAGTGAAGCATTTATTTTAAAATAGCAAAGGAACATACTGTTCCTTTCTGGTCTTGACATTTCTGAAGTCAGGCAAGGACCTGAGGTTTGCACACAGGACAGTGGCCAGCTCATCAAGCTCTTCCTGTTATGGGGAGCATTTGGCATCAAACGGAAGAAAAAGGGTTTGCAATTTGTGAGTGTTTTTCTGTTAAAGGTTTGCTGTATAATATGCTTATAGCATTACTGTCTGTTTAATAATACAGTCACCCTTAATGTTTTATCAGGGCCGTGTTATGATCGTCTGTGTCCTGTGGCACAAAGCTGTCTCAAGGCATCTGCTCTCTGCCCTTGAACACCCTGCCAGAGGAGTGGATGAAGCTGGAGTTTCTGCCCCTTTCTCCCCATCACTGTGAATGTGTGTGCATCAGGGCAGTCATGCAGAGAGGGAAAGAGGCACATGAGAAACTGGAAGTCCCACTCCCATGTGGCAGCAGCAAACATGATGCAGCCACATCCCCTCAATCCCATCACCATCAAACTGCCTGCTAATTATGATTTGAATGAGCCTGTAGTGTAGGTACAGAGTAGGATGAATGTACCCTTTTGCACTTGTCTGCCCTAATAGAATCAACTGCATTCCAGGAATTTGAGAAATAGATATAAATATTTCAGGAAGAGATAAATTTAAGATCTTAAAATGCTACTTGAAAAGTATGCTGGACCATTTGAGAATATACTTTTTAAATAGAAGAATTACAGAAGTAGTAAATTATTTCTCTTCTCTTCATTTGCAACAGGGATTAGAACTAAATGTCATATTTTAGGTCCATGCTTCATGTTTGCGTCTACAAGAACAGACAATTTAAATGCCAGTTATTATAGCTTGTCAATAAATTTCAGAATCTAAGCAAATCTGGCAAACATGACTGACAGCTACAAATTAATTTAGCTTTGTTAAATAACCAGCCAGCACTGCGCTGCCATTGCTGACATGCATCAGAGTATAACACTAGTAATTCAGAGTGTGAGCTGTTGTGTTGTCATGAAATACAAATTATGCAGATTCTACTAATCTCCTAGGAAGAGAGAAATCTTTGAGTCTGTGATGCCTTTAGGAGAAGTAATCAGTAATCAAAAAAGCTCTATGGCTTTATACTTAATAGAGCAGTGGTATGGTTTAAAACAAAGTGGGCTATCATCAGTGCATAAAATCATAACCACTGGTGTAGATGGCAAGAATTAGTATTTGCTGCTTAGAAAGAAAAGAAATATTGTGGAAATGAATGTCCTCACAAAGTTAGAAGTCAGTCAAAAGCAAGCACGAGCTACTGCTAGGTAATCAGAACTTTTGAATATGAAGCCATTTATTGAAGCACTTTAAGTCACAATAGACTAAATACAGGTGTGTGTGAAACACTAGGCTATATCCACATTGGGGTGTTGTACCTGAAAATAATAACAATATTAATGCTAATCATCCAGGTTAGAATTACCAGATGCTTTTGTTGCAGAGTATATGATAAACAGTTTTCTTGATAGAAGTATTATTAAAAAAAAAAGAAAATAAACTGTGTAAGGAGGTGTTTTATTCAGACCAGGTGGCCAAATAGGGATGATCTAAAAATTCCCGAATTTCTTCTTTGGCTAATGTTGTTAGTTGGCTGCATTGGATCATAATCCATACCAAGTACCCAAGGAAAAATGGGTGCTCTTCTCACTGACATAAATCAATGGTCTTGTATTCAAAGCTTTCACCTTCTTCCAAGGCAGTAGGCTGTGGCCTTAATGTTGTAGGTATCACCCACTATCTTCAGCAGGGTTTGCCATGAAGTTTGGCTAATGGGGAATTCACAACCTCTCCTGCCGTATGAAACACTCTTCTATACTTGATGAAGATTTACTGGAGAACTGTGCTTAGGCACGTATGTACGATTAACTTCCATGCTGTGATTTACATTGCTGCAATTCTAAGGTTTGATTCTTTTTTCTTTATTAAGTCTATTTTGTTTTAATAACCATATGTTCTTCCCACACAGTTATTGGTGATTAACATGGGTAGCATCTTTCACTGTTCAGCTTCATCTTCAGTCTTTTCTGTTATGGATTTGTAGCTTGAACATTTCTTTGATACAGATAGGATGAGCCTACTAATTTATCATGTCAAAGATAACGATACAGCTATGAAATAGCATTGGTTTTGATCACCACTGACATAAGTTGACCTGGAGCTTCCCTCTGGCAGAGCTGGCACAGTGTCCATTTCAACCCTAATTTGTAGGGAAACAGATGCCACTCTATGTAATCTGCTCCAATTCCCTAGAAATATTTTACTTTTTTTGTTGTTTTTCTTGGGGTTTTTTATTTGTTTTGTTCTGTTGGGTGATTTTTTTTTCCTTAATTTTTCACTATTTAACAGAGTGTTATGAAGAAGGCAAAGAAATTCTAGCTGTAGTTATGAGGCTACTCTTCCACCTGCAAAGGGATTCAGGCTTGATATATCTTCTCCCACAGAAAGCAAAAAGTCATTAATCTACAAAAAATTCAGAAGGCCTCAGTTGTCTCAGCTGGCTGTTAGTCCCAAGGTTTAATGATGATGGTGCAAATTTCAGCACTATTAATGATTTTATGGAAACATCTAGCAATGTTTCTGTCATTTGAAGCATTTTAAGAGGCCAGTCAGCAAAAGTTAATTTTGGGACTATAAAGGATCAAATAATACTCCAATTAAAGATTTGTACTTCAGTAGAGAGCCTGAGAGAATAAAGCAGGGGGAGGCATGATTTGTGGATCTCGGAGGGGAAATAAAGATATTCTAGGAGAAATAGAGGGACTGGATCATTTTAATAGTCAATTTTATTTAAAAGCATTCAACCACAGTATGACTGATGTACTCTATAATTCATTTGGACTTTCAGAGGTGTTGTGAGAGCAGGTTTGAAAGCACTTGAGCTATATTCTGAGGGGAGAACTTGGCAAAGTGGTTACAGTTTCTCTATATGCTCTAGCAGCCACCTCATCATGTATTTTAAAGTAACCCTTTCTCATTATTTGTCATTCATCTGGCTCAGCATCCTTCCGATGGATTGCCATACGACTGTAGTACCAGTTGGATCCACCTGGTGCTGAGCAATTTGAAACTCCAGTTGTTTCCCTAAGGTCCAGAATAAGAGATGGTCTTTGTTTTGATGAAGGCTGCCATGTGGCAGCCTAGGCAGTGATGTCCACACAGAGGGGAAGATTCTTTGAAAGTCAGGAAGTGTTTTGAAAGTTTTTGGTACTTGCTTAGGCAATTTTCCCTGGCTGTAATCTTAATAAACTAAAGTTTTTTATGAATTTCAGTCTTTTCAAAGCCTGCAAACATCTTTGTGATGTCTTTAGTTTCGATCACAGGAGCCTTATCTCATCATGTGTTATGACAAATAATGCAATATTTACCACTATTAACCTCCTGTTGGGTTGCTAGGTTCAGTGTTCTAGTTCTCCCCCATCCAAAGGCTCAGAGTCACTGTGCATTTGATAACCACTGTAGTTAGCTGATCAGGTTTGCGTGCCATAAACCTGTCAGGGTTTGGGGTTTTTTTAGTTTTGTTTTTTTTTTTCCTCTTCCTGAGAAAACAATCATCCAGGAAAAAAAAAGAAGTGTGATATAAATAGAAAATGTAATGAAATTGGCCTGGTCTGAAACTCATCAATCTGGAACTCATAGATGCTGTAAACCCAACAGGTAATAGATAAAAGGTCATCCTATTTCATGGACGTTGCTTTAGATAAAATAGCTGTTAGAGTTAATAATTCTTTCTATAAATCTTACTAATATAAAGAGCTTGGTTATACAACTGTAGTTATTTTTGTATCAATGACCTTAATTATTAATATGAACCTTTAACTGTAACAGATTTTGTTCTGTCAACTGTATGCCCAGAGTATGGAAGTCCCCAAAATGACCACTAGAGAAAGGAGTCAGTATTATTACAGTATTTAATTTGCATCAGGTACTTTAAATCTACAATGGACCAGTTCTGTTGTAATTAGGCTCACCATTGAATCACAATATTGGCAGGGATCTATATAAAGCACAACCAGTTTGGAGTCAGAGCCTGGTTTCAGCCTCGACTTACCTTGAAAAGAGCTTTCAGACCTGAAGAAGGACCTATGTGACATTTTCTGTGCTTTCAAATGGTATCAGTTGGCCTAATGAGAGCTACCACATGGGGAACCATATGAATCTGGCTTCCATATAAGATCATGTTCACACAAGTTAAATCCATTAGCTAAAC
>VZTV01001411.1:0-20041 GCA_013400875.1 Anhinga rufa | reverse complement strand
ACATCGCTCATGGTGTACAGTGCATTTTTCTCTGGCTGCTGCCTTTCTGCCAGTAGCCCACAGGATGGAGCATCATTCTGCATACTTCACTGTGCCACAAACCAGCCTGAGGCTTGTGGTACAGGCTGAGGTGCTATTATTAGATCCCTCTATTGAAATGGAAATTTGACTGCAGCATGAAATCGTTATGTAGGATGTTACATTAAATATATGCAAGGAATTATCTTTTAGAATTATTAAAGAGTTGTTAAAACTGCTCGTTTCCTACATATTTTTCCAGACATCTTAAACTTCTTCAATATCTCTAGGTGTGCTGCACAATACAGACAAGTAGATAGCAGTCACAGAGGGCCCTGCCTTAAAACATTGGGGCACTTTGCTGCAGTACACAGGAACAGCTAAATATGAAATGGAAGAAAAAAACATGAAAAGCAAATTGGGTAACTTTTCCCCAAAAGTCATATAATTCATCCATTCATTTGAAAAGAGCATACGCTCAATCTGCTCCAGCAGTCATTGATGTGATTTTTGGGATCACAGCTGATGTTACAGTGGAGCACTGTCAAACACTGCACCTTGTCACATCAGTTTTCCTTTATCTCATACGTCTTGAAAAGCAAAAGTAGGTTTGTGTTTCACCACCTTTGCTAGGAAACACATCTTTGACAGCCTTGTGAATTAGACAGACATCCATTGACAGTAACTTTAAACCAAGCCAAACAACAATACATAAGAGTGTAAATCACCCTGGCTTTCACATCTAACTTTCACATTTCCACATGCCATTAGAAAAAAATTGTAAATGCTGCCAATCTGAACTGAGATGACAGTAATTGTTTTTTTCCAAGAGACAGATGTGTAAATTAACGTAATCACTAAATTGCATGAGGGATGGTTCCAGATAAAAGCCTGTAGGAACAGTGTTGGACAAGAAACCACTTATTAAAAATTTATTTAAATCTACTTTCCAAACTACTATGAACTAAAATCAACTACATTCACTCACATGTCAGCAGAAAATTTACAACTTAGGAAGAACCAGAAACATCAAAATTACAGGTGGATTTTCTTCCAACATTAGCATTTTCATTCTTCTTGGTTTCATATAAATTAGAAATAAAATAGAAATAATACTCAATAATAAGGTAATGCTTACTTTGGTAGGTTTATTGAAAAGGCAGGCTCCACCTCCATTGTTTAAAAATTCATGATACTCTTCAATATCACATTTGGAGAACTTGCTTGGAAGATAATACCTGCACAGAAAAAAGGTAGCAGGATTACTTTCTATAGTGCTTTTTAAACTGTATTTTATTTTTTCAAAGTAGGAGGAGAAATATAATGTTATACTCTAGAAAAAGTACAAAACCACACCATTCAGAATCAGAGTGACTATCTGCTTGTAACTCTATCTAATTTGCAAATCATTTTAGTAAATGACAAAGAACTTTCAACAATGATACAGAGCTCATGGAAAGTGAGAGGTCTAAAGCATTTAATTAAGCTATTTTATTCCAAATACCACAAAACTTTTTACACAGTGTTCTCACAAACATGACCTGTTCCACTAACTGGTCTGATCTCAGAAATACATTTATTTCTTCCCGTACATACCATAAGATGAAATTGCTCTCCTGGCCCACAAGAATATTTATATAATAGAGTTATGCCATTTTAAAACATGCTTCTAACAAACATTAGCTAACATTTTGGCTTCTCTCTCTCATGTGCCCCACTTGAATAAATTTAATTCAAGTACAGAGTGCCAACCTAAGGCACTGTGCACCAACTAAAGAAAATATGATGCAGAGAATCTTTGCATGGATCCTTTCCACAGGGAAAGAACTTAAGGGACCTTTATATTTAGGTCCTTAGTCATGAAAGTACTTATGTTTCAAGCAGATTTTGGAGTCTCAAGGGCTTTCCTATATCAGCTGATCACTGGAGAAAAAATATTAGCAAAAGTGTTATACAAAATAAACCTACATTGCCAGGAGTGATGGCTTGAAAACCATAACTAGTCTTTTCCATCTCTAGTGTTTATGATTTAGGTCTAAAGACTACAGAGAATTTGGGATTCACCATCCTTCATCAGCAGGCTATGTAAACACAAGCTTTTTTAGTGTACCTAATTATTTGAAAGGTTTGGATTTCAGATAAAGAATTTGAAGACCATTAGATAAGGAATCGCTTTTACATGAATAAAGAATGCTTCTCAGATTGACTTTTCAACATATGAAAAGTCAGAAAAATCCTACCTAGTATGTTTTCAGGTAGGCAAGATGAAAAAGGCACACATTCACACTTCCAAGGAGTTTTCAATGAAATATTTGAAATTGTTCAGAATTGTTCTGACCACAAAGCTATTGTTGAAATTTGCAGTTCAGTTTGAAATTAATTTAAAAAGTACCGTCTATATCTAAAACTAGACTATACATGACAAAATACAGGCCTGTAATATGAAAACCTAGATCTGAATACACACATTAGAAAGCATCAAATTTCATCTAGCTGCAAAAATAGGCTGATTCACTAATCTTTAGATAAAATCTCTCCAGTGACATTACATATGGGTATAAGCATACTCAACCTCCAATGGAAGCAGTTTTTCTAACATTATTACACAAACTGGAGGATAAAAAATGATAGAGAGAGATGAAAGATTCCAACAGAAACACTGAAAATGAGACATACTTAAGCAATTTGCTAACAGAATTGCAAGAATTAGGATGTGTCACTGTTTGTTGCCACAATTTAACAGCAGACTCACGGGAGAAAAGTTAAGCATGCTTCTGCTTCTCTGCAATGACCTGCCTTGCTGTTGAGCCCCGTGCTTTGTGACTTAAACCAGCAGTCACTAAGAATCCTCACATATCCTCTCATTAACTCACTTATTTACACACTTCTTTGAAAGTGTCTTTTCTACATATGTTGTACAGCTAATACCTTACTTTCTGAAAAATTATTCACAAAAAATATTCTGCTGAGCCACAAAAGGCAAATGTTTTCACACCTTTCCTTTATGTCATTGTATGAAGGACATTACTTTCCTCTAGTGAAATGCCTTACCCTGTATCTCCCATTATGCATCCAGACCACGTGTCCTCACACTTACACTCACCTGACAACAAAAAAAATTACATCTTGAGTCTTGAGAGTCAAAAATAATACATTTCTTATCACAAAAACCATACTGTAGTCAATTCCATGTCATATTTAAATACAAATTGAAAAGTAATTTGCTAGTTTATTGCACACCTTAGTTTAAGTGTATCAGTGCACGCTGACAAACCTTTCAAAAACTATACATGACTCTATGCATTCCTGAGCTTTGAAAATATGTCCCATTTTTCTTTCCTTCTCTTAAAGTTAGGGGAAACTGCAGTGTCAACCTCCATCACTTGGAAGTCATGAGTCAGCTCTCCTGCCTTCTCCTGTGTCATGATATTTGATTCCCAAATTTTCAGAGTAAAAAAAATAAATCATTTCAACCCTTCTTCTAATTTTCTAGTTCTCTTCTACTACTATGCTAATGTGACTGGAGAAATCTTCACTTGAAAAAACCCCCAAACAATAATGCACACAAAAATGCATAAAAACGTCTATAAACACAAGCCAGTACAGCAGGATCTAGCAGCTTCTTCCTCCGCTCTCCCTCCCTTCCCTGTCCGCCTCCCTTCCCCATGCAACTCCTGGGCAGGCATAGGGCAGCCCTCCCTTCTGCCCTGCCAGGCTACCTGGGATTGCTTTGCTCTGGTCTCAGTCCTCTACTTTCAAAACTGTGTCTTGTGTCTATTTCTGTACATATGCTTTGCATGTATATTTTCATCTTTCTCTTTCTGCAATTTGCCTTACTGTAATATGGGAACATCAGTTTATTGTTTCCATTTTAAAACAATTAAAAAAAAATGAGGCTCTGCCCAACAGTTGCATTCCCCTCCTCCCCACAAAAACCGTGTCCTGCCCCTCTGCTCAGCCGTAAGAAAAGGAATCACGACTATTATAATTTTCACTTTTACTCTGCCCCTATATCAGGTTAATAATATGCAGCAGGAAAATTAATACTGAACATGTCAGTAGCATAGAGCACCCGTCCAACATTTCTGAATATTTTTTAAAATAAAATTACATAAGCTGCAAAAACCTTTACTTGCAGATGTACCTCTGCATTATATACTGTCTTTACAATGCGTGAAAACAAAATTCACCTAAGCAGAGTTCTATTACTCAGTAATTTATTTTTTTATATGCAAGCCACATAAGTGCATGTGCTCCAATAACTAAGCACTCCAATACACCATCTAAATTGTTGAAAAAGTGTATTATTATTTTAATCATCCATTGTTCTCCATGTGCTGCAACTTCATATAACATGGAAGCAGGGAGGGTGAGGTGCTTGTTGGGGGTTGGAGATCTGAATTAAGGCATTACTGGTAAATAGGGGTTACTAAGAAGTTGAATACCAAGGTTACAGCAGAGAAATGGTAGCAGTAGGGTGGCAAATACAGGAGATTTGCGTAACAGAATTGAGGTGGCTCCTCATCATCCCCAGGTCTAATAATGTATGTTTCTACCTTTGCACCATAAGATGGCAGCCATTGAGTCTGTGTGTGTGACACTGATCTCCCTGAAATGAATGCAAGTGGCAGACACCTGTATGATTTATTTTTAATGAAATAGAGACACCAGTGCTGTTGGCAATTAGGGGCAGAGGGATATCACAGCATTTAAATAGAGGAAAATTAATGACATGTCAGTCTCTCTTCATGTTATTACAAGAAAAATAAAAATATTCCAACATTGTGAGAAACATGGAGAAAAAATACATATCAGAGAAACACTGATAAGATCCTGCACCTTTTAAGATTTTCTCTTGAGACAGAGTGAAAAAGCAAACAAACTTACCACTTATAAGTTTTCTTCTGTCTGAGAAAATGCCAATGTTTTGGGCCAAGGTCTGTGCCAGAGTAACTGCCATTAAATCTGGCTTTCCAAACTGAAAGGTAGGAAAGAGTTACATAAAGGTATCTCAGATACAAGTGAAGCTTTTCTCATGTCAGGGCAATAAAAGGCAAAAATCAGATGAGCAGTGTTAGAGTTCTTACTTCAGAGCAGCTAGATAACAGACAAGTGAGGAAAACTGGCTGGCTTATGGACACATTAAGTAAGAGAAAGTCTGCTTCTTTCTTGCCATTCTGTCTGCAACTATGAATGACAGGATATTGCAGAATCTGCTGAAAAGTGTATTTGAATCCATGCCTGACTTTATTCACTTATCACTCTTCATTGAGACATCCCTTCTATAGAGCTGCACTAAAACTCTGCATTAGCAAAGAAGCAGCAAGATATTTTGAGGAACATGTCTGCACTGATAAATTCTGTGCAGATAATTTTCCACCACTTTTTGCTCATACCAGTATCCCCACTTACCTCATTCACACCTCCGCCTTTAAGCAAGGAGCAGATTCCACCAGTGTGGGCTACACCGCTCCGACTGCTCTGAAATCGACTACCCCTTTGACAAAAAGGAAAAGAAAAGAAAGTTTACCCTCCTCAGCCCATGAGTTTTGCACCTATCCATCCCAGTATTTAGCCTTCTGATTTTCAAATGAGAAACTGGCATTTGCAAATGCTGGCTGCCACCACTATGCTGCAAACTATGCAAAAACAAAATGGGAAAAACAGATAACCACTCACAAACCTCACATGATAAATTATCTCCAGGAAAGTTATACCATCTTCCCTCCTCCTTCTCAGACTACCCAATATAAGAAAGCATAAGGGGATTATTTTGCCAAACCACCTGAATCTCACCAGCCTTTTGTTCATTGACATACTACTGCGGCAAGTGACTTCTGCTGGCACATGCTACAGACAGAGCGCAGAAGAGGCCACCACGCTTCCAACGCATGGGTGACTAGTAAAAAGACATGTGTCTAGTTGGGCAATGCTGGTGTAGCAAAACTCAAAGGGAGATGCATTTAGTGGCTCCTTGATGCACAGGTAGGTGAAATCTCCCTGGAACTGTCATCAATCTCATCCAAGGGACAGATGCACTCTGAGCCTAAATCTAACCGTTTGGTGCTGACCACATCCCCAAGAATGACTGCCAGTTACTGGAGACAAAATATACTCTGGTCCATTTCAGACTACTGATCCACCTAGGCTGCGGTAAATAGATTTTTTCAAAGGAAAACAGAAAAACATCAAGAAACAATACAATGGGCTAATTGTGCTGAAGGCAGAAGTTTGTTTGTAACCGGTGTACCATCACACCAGCCAACCTCTCCTCCCAACTTAGCCATGTCTCACTCACAGACACAATTTCAGAAACTGATATTTCTAAACAGTCTATGAATGCAATACCTCAAACATGAGTGATAGTGTTACGGGCAGCACTGGAATCAGCATTACAGTGGTATCCCAGAGTCCAAGTCACAGGGAAAATAGGGTCCTATTTGTCCTAGCCAATCCACAGGCATTCATAAGAACAAGACTTCCCCCAGAGATCTTACAATATCACCAGAGAAGATACACAAAGAATGTGAGAAAACCTGATTTCCATTTTAAAGATGAAGAACTGAGACACAGGGAAACCAAAATCTGTGAGCACCACTTACAGATCTTCCTAGCTCTTTTCATGGCAGAAGTCCATGACAGTAGTTAAACATGTGCAGAAAATCTGAGAGGGTGGATACTGGGGTTGGGTATCCTGACAACCTACCAGTCATGTGAAAGTGAGGTGTTTAGGTTAATTTTATTCATATAGGCTCCTACAACAGTCAGCAGAGAGGGATACGGACTCCAACAGAGTAATTCAGCTGGTCTGTCTCATGTGGATCAAAAATCTCAGCCACGAACCTCTCCTCTATTTTTGTAGATATATTTTGTTATATCAATCTTATTTCCAAAACAATTAAGAGATTTAGAGACAATAATATTCCTCCCAGTTTATTCTTGCAGCACTTGTCTCTCTGGAGAACAAACTGTTTCAAGGATCTGAAACACTTCAGTAATTCTGCAGCATACAGGTCACTCAACAAAGTAAAGCAGACCATAGTGCTTTTTAAGCAGGAAACCTCATTGGTTTTAAAACCAATGTTCTGCTTTTAAATAATACAGCAGGGCTGTCTGGGCTCTACTGCCGAAGAAGCCAACTTCTGAGGTGGAACCATGCATCACCTTCCAGGCAGCCACATTTGTGGAGTAGGTAATTGCACAGAATAACCAAGGATGCATGCGCATGCAGCCTGGGCTTAGTATGTCAAAACTAAAATGAGAGTCAATCCTCTAGTTGCACTGGCAGGCAGTTTGTGCATTAACTTTTCCCCACCTCCCCAGCAGAAACATTATTTTCTGAATTATTGTGGATTACACACACAGCAGAAAGGAGATGCATCAGCCACTTGTGATAAGCAACCCCCAAGGAAAGAAAAAAAAAACCCAGTAATAAAGCATCACACGAGGTTACGTACGAAAAAAGGTGAACTGCGTCACTTTTCTCTCTGATAAAATCCCTCCTATATTTCATAAACTCACGTAGGGTCACCAAGGGGTTTTCAGATATGGTGAACTTGTTATCAGTAGCCCAGGTTTCCATGGCAACCAATACTATCCTCGTGTTAAGTTGTTCTTTATATATCTAGTACATTAACAGAATGAACAAATATATTATGTCAAATAGAATAAATGTGAGTTTTACCCCTTTTTTGTAATAGCTTGCATTTTTACATAACTAAATATTTAGCTTGTTCTAACAAACTTTAGGTTCTCCCAGGTGATTTTATCTCCCTTAAAACCAACAAACAAACATGAAAACAAAGTAAAATCTAAATTTTAGGCCTAATTCTTCGATCAGCTCTCTCGGCCTGCAAAAAGATCCCTTGCAGGTCCTACACAGGCAGAGGTGCATAGAAGGGAGATGGGATTGTTTTAAAAACTGCTACAGAACCAGTCCAAATAGTTCAAAGATCTGGAATTAATGGGTCTTTTATAACATCCAGCTCGTCCCAGTGACACACGAGGGCTCTCTTATACCAAATAGTCATCTATAAAACCACAGTTTTCACTGTTATACACTTCTACAGGAGTATTTAACCTCATGCTGGCTGAATCATGAAAAAAGGGCCATCCTTTCAATTCTGGGAGTTAATACTCCACACCAAATACTTTTAAGAGTGATAACTATATTTTTCTTTTTCTAGTAATACTTTTCTGGGGTAAGCTGCAAAAGCCAGCAGCTCATCCAATTCTGCATCACAAATAACATCCACAAAATCCACCTGTATAGTCCCTATTCTAACTCATTTACTTTTGTGATTTACACACTTTTTCTGCAGAAATTTTAGTGCATTCTAACTTGAGATTGTCTTTTGGGTTTTGGGTTGTCAGCATACGGATCCTGTGTTAAAAACTAAGGTGCTCTTTAAAACTCAGACTCAAGGGATTGATCTAGCAGGATATTTAAAATGTTTGAAGCCACAAAAAGTCTCTAATGCTTTATGTTAGACAAAGGCTTTATAGGTGGCTGACTGTTGTTCTAGATGAACATTTGTGATCTTCACATATGTTATTATTAGGTATACCATGAACTGACATCTGCATCTATCGGCAGGAGAATCATATGACTCATCTCACACATAAAAGAACATTTACTTGAGTGATACTTACTAAATCTGCCATGTTCACAACCGATTTAGCATAGCTGTTTGTATGGCCGACTGACAAGCGGTGCTTTTTACACTGCAAAACAAACATAGACAAGTTACATATACAGACTTCAGAAAAATATGCTGCATTTCCAAAAAAGCACAAAATAAAAAGCAAATACATCAACAGTAAAACCCCTGTGTAAGTTTTGGTCTCCTGTGCTGAATGTAATGTTAATAAGTGATAGTGGAAAATTGCTAAGAAATGCATATTACTGATCTACTTTACAACAGCTGTTTTGAGGCTCCATTAATTCCTGTTTGGAAAGTACTCAAAGAGCTTTACTGAAAAACGCTATAGGAACAGGAACATATTGTTAGTCTCTTCATTATCTTTATTACTGGCAATTTTAAAGTTAATTCCAAACGCCAATATAGAAATTAGCAACATAAGTTCTATAGTAAAGACCCCTTTAGAGGTGTTACCCTAGGAGTGCCTGCATCTGTGTTTTAATCTATCCTACTTCCCTTTTTTTTTTAACTTCTCTCTCTTAAGCTATTCTGGTTTTCTTCATGTACAATTTCACACTCCATAATGTCAAGTAACTGGTTCAAATCACTTTACAATCAGACTGCAATGGCACCTTTACTGAAATCTGTAATACAGTGCTATAAAGATGACACTGAAGATAGCTGTCCAGGTACTCCTATTTGCAGAAAAAAAACACTTATAAATGAGCACCACGGGTATGAAAGTCACAAGTATATTAGAAGAATTTAGGACAAAAGGGCCAAGATTTTCAGAAATGTTTAACCATCTTGTGCCCCATGACACTTGGTTTTGGAGTGAAAGTTGTCCATATTTCCCTGAAATTAGGATCTTTTAGTGGGCAAGAAGTGCCCAGCAGCTAGGGGTGGGAAAGGTATGCTTTCAAGCAGGTATGGGGGAAAACAGACCACAAATAAGGAAGTTATACTTAGTAGAAAACCAGAAGGACAGGACTGTGAAGCAAAGAATGGTAGAAAGGATGAAATAAAAAAGCTACAAAATAAATAGAAAATGAAGCACAGGAATGAAGGGAAATAAGTATACTACTCAAGTCTCTCTTTGCAACTAAAACCTCAAACTTTAGGCCTCCAGCTTCTCTAAGCATTCTACAGAAATGTTTTCAGTATACTAATTTATAAGACTATTTCAATGTTTGGGATTTTAAAAGCTTTATTCCCTGAATGGAAATAATGGTTGGACAAGCAGCTGAGGGAGCAGACAGGAGGGCACCACACCCCGCGCAGCAGTGACCTGGGCTGGCGGGATGCAGCTAGCTCCGGGGACCAGAGGAAGAAGCACAAGGTTCATTGCTCCCTCTAGGAGCCTCCCTCACCCTGGGGAGGGTGAATGGTGAAAACGCCTCCAACTCTGGGGGGTGCCAGCTCCACGCTGCATGCATCTGGAGTGCCGCATCTACTGTGCATATACAGAGTAATCCAAATACCCATGCGTGCTAGCCCAGGCTGTGGGGAAAGGGAGGAGCCCAGGGTATACAACACTTCCTTCTCCCGGGAGGAAATTATTCGGCTTCTTTGACCACAGACTGTCACTGGCATTTGCTTCAAGAATAAATTCCTAAGAGGACTGACTCTCGCAGTAGCTATAGTAAACAAAATTAGGTAACATTGTCCTTGGGGGGGAATCGGCCCAGACAGATAAGGTCGCAAGGGGAGAGCTGTGGCTTTAGGCCTTCAGGATCAAACACAATGGCATCAATTAAGGAATTCTGCATCCAATATTGTCCATTTTAATCCAAGAATTTATTACTATGCTCACCAAGCTGAGATGATGGAGGAGTATGCTGTCCAAGGACAGTGGCACATTCCTTTTATACTCTGATGCCTGTTTTTGTCAATTTGGGTAATGCTTGAGAGAAGCTGCACATTACAGAAAGGCTAGATAAAATGTATAGGTACATTTTGATTTTAAAGCCATAAAATCAACTAAATGTCACCAGTCAGAGGGGCACCACCAGTCTCTGACCTCTATCCAATCACTTCAAGATCAAATCCTATTGTTTGTGTTTGACACCACCACATCTTCCAGAAATACACTGTCTGGATTTGAAGACTGCAAGCGATGGAGAATTCATCATTTCCTTCGACATTCCTTTCATTAATTATTAATCATCTTCACTGACATACATCCATGCCTTTTCCCACTTGACTGAGACTGGTTTTTCTTCAATACACTAGTCTTTATTATGTCTCTTTCCACTACATTAAAGAGCCATTTATGTTCTCCCTGAGAAGGTATACAAGCTTAACAAAATAATTTTCTCTATATTGATTTTGATGTATCAAAAAAATCTAGTCACTATAAATCCCCCCATTGTCAACAGCTGCTGCACAATTGCAATAACTGCATTATTGATTGCTGAGTGGCTATAACTAAGGTAAGCGCTCAAGAAAGCCAGAGAGAAAATCATCAGCTTAAGTCACAGTGCCATTAGTTACTTTAAGACACAAAGCTTTAATTTACAACTCTTCTTTCTGATACTCAGGCCTGGCTGCTTTCTTGGTGAAATTACTTTGCCAAAATTTAAAAGCAACTTCATCAACGGTTAATAAGACCATAATCTCTTCTCTTACGGGCTTACTGAATTTATTCTGGACATGTATTGTTCTTTACTGTTATCCTTTATGGACCAATTAAGACAATTTGATGTTAATAACCAAGATGTTGAAGTGTGTCAGTCTTACCATTAGATGATCATTTACAATCATTAACTCAATGTATTTTGTTTCCTCTTCAACCTTACGTGGAATCTGATGAACCTACGGAGAGAGTACAACTGTAAGATGGTCTAACAGAGTACAGAGAGTGTGTAACTGGTAATTAGAAACAGCTTCAGAAACCAAACTTCTCACACATACATTTTTCTATTGTTAATTTTGGTCTCAGATATTGATGAAACTTCTGGTGTTAAGTTGCATCGTTTTAAAAAATTCTTTCACCTCCACCAGGACATTTACATGACCTTAAACAACGAAATCAAGTCTTTCAACCCATCTAATCCCAAGTTTAGGTTTTTTTTAAAGAAAGACAATCCTCACTGGGACCTATCTCTAAAAATGCCTTGTGTCAGCTATGAACTTTTTCTTCCACAGAGAAAGGGAACCCTCCTGCATTCTTTATGAAAAATCTCTGTAACAATTCTATTTTTATTTGCACACTGCTCAGTTCAAGCAGTGAATTCAGTACTCTGTGTTACACTTACTCTGCATTTAGAAACATTTATGACTGTGCTTCTTCATGGTGTCCTTGTTTTCCTGGGTTTTCCAGGAGAGTTATTACATTGTTATGATTTAAAAATACAGACTAACGGCTAGTTTATAGAAAGGTAGCAAACCAACTGATAGAAAGTAAGACCTCAAGAATGACTTCTGGAGTTTCTCCAATGTCTTTCTCACTTCTCTTTTGCCTTTGAGAGGCTTGCATTAGTTAGAGATGTTGAAGTCATCTTCCCCTACCACTGCTCTCGGTATTTCATTTTTGCCTGTGCTGTTCAGCCCCCCTGACCCAGCTCACTTTTAACCTGTACTGTTATTTGAGTTCCTTTGTAAAATGCAAAGAATTCTTGCTATCTTTCCAGGGTACAGACAAACACCTGCACTTAGTGGCTCCCCCACTGTAATAAACAGGGAACGAACTCTCAGTTTAGAATATTTATATTAAATCAAAGTCAAGTGAGATGAAGTAGCTACTTGTCACCATTGCAACATAAAAAATATTTGCAAATGTTTCATTAATTGGGAGTTTCTGATAAAACTCTATACTCAAAATGAGAGAAAATATTTTAGCTACTTTTTCATTTGGAATTTAGCAGTGTTATACGGTTTTTTAATTCTTCAGGTAGGCAATGTCCAAGAGAACCCAACAATGTTCTGTCAACATTAGATACCTCTTTTTGTAATAGCTGTATTGATATAGAGACCTCGTGCCAAACCAGCAGCAGCAGCAGGACTCCATTCAGCAGACACAAAACAAATTTGGTGGCATATTACTTATAAACAAGCATATTGGCACATACCTGCCTTTTACTTCTTTTGTGTCTTGGCTTTACAACAAACTTCTGCGATGTAGTATTCATTTGCCAGAACTCTAAGCAGAAAACACAGGCAAATACATTTAATGTTTAAAAGAATATACCCCAACAATTAGTGACCATGATGCCACATGACAGTAATATGACATTCTTCTGCACATCAGATGCGGTAACAACTCCTTTTTTCAGGTTTCCAGCTAGAAAGGAGGCAACGTTACAGATGCTTCCCAGTAACAGGGTTCTTATTAAAAACTCTACTAGTGATAATCTGGGTCTGCTAAAACAGATGATCTGTGGGTGTCACGCTTCAGAAAGCACAGCAGATGTTCTATGCCAAAACTTCACCAACACTGGGCATGTAATATTATTAGCACAGTGCTTCCATGGAGTGAATCACATTTTCGGAATTCAGCAGACATTCACAGAGCTCTTGCAATAGCTGCCTAAATTAATAAGAAGAGCACCGAAGGCAGAATTAATGCTTTAAGACGATTATATTCACAAAGTAAAAAACATTAGAGTTGGGAGAAACCTTATGAGATTTTGGCAATGCTCACTATCAATACAATATTCCTCCCTGCTAATCCCACTGTGTTTTTAATTTCTTAAACCTCTAATCATAAGCACCAAGTAGTTTATTCTTTTGCCAAATTCCTTTCACCATATCTATTACTAGCCAGGACGTATTATAAACTAAGCAGAAAACAATACTTGCTCTCATCCTTTTAAATGTCCAAGAAGTATTTTTCCATCTTTAATTTTAGATTCATAGTCCCTACTTCACTTTTCTCGATACCACAAAAATTTTTTTTCCTTATCATGTATAAACATGTTTACTATTCACATAACCCCAAGATCTTTTTTTGAGACACGTAAATTAAATGTTCGCAGTTGCTTATTTTGTAAAATCTTTTTCCTTTGTCCCCTCCTAGGTATTTTCTCCAGCTTTGGACATCCTTTCAGTCTCCAGGGACTGAAAACTGCTTTCAGTATTTCAGAGTGATTTTATCAGTCCTGCAGAGAAGTAGACATTACTGTAGGAGCTGTGTATATTAGGGGGCTTCCAGTTGACATACCTTGGTAAACAACTTTTGGTTGTATTACAAAATCCTAAACAGCTCCGTTTTGCTGGTGAGACAGGAAAGATTCTCACAGCTCCACCTCCCACCTGCTGTACATCAACTGTGCAATTTCTGCATGAGGTTCAAACAATAGGATTAAAAACAATGCTGATAGGAACTTGAAAGGACTGCTATATCAGCAAAACCTTAAAACACAAAGCTGAACTGCCCATCTGACAAAACATTACTAGGCATAAATGCTAATCTTAACCAGGAGTGGCTAGTTACTGATAAGACAAAGGAGGAAAGCAAAGCATGACTAACTTGTATTGTTTGAGTAAATCTTTAGGATTATGCTGTCATTTTGGTATGTGAAGTTTGCAGATACCTTTTGATGGAAGGGCCTGGACAATCATAGGCCCTTTGCTTAAAAATGTTTTCATGGTTATACCAGTGCACTTGAGGATTTTCTTTACAAAAAGGACCTAAAATAAATTAAATCACATCCAATGGTCCCTATTTACTGCTTAAAGACCTGCAGTCTCTAGAGCTTGAAATGATGAGAAACTAAATCTTGACTTTTTTTTACAAATTTGGTTTTGATTACACTTTACATGTGTTGATTAATTTAGCCTTTGTTCTAGTGCCACACAACTGCTCTCAACCTGTCATTTTAGGTTTTCTATCATGGTCAATGAAACTGGTAAAAATACAACTTTTCAATTAATAAAATCATAGAATCATAGAATGGTTTGGGTTGGAAGGGACCTTAAAGATCATCTTGTCCAACCCCCCTGCCATGGGCAGGGACACCTTCCACTAGACCAGGTTGCTCAAAGCCTCATCCAACCTGTCCTTGAACACTTCCAGGGATGGGGCATCCACAACTTCTCTGGGAAACTTGTTCTAGTGCCTCACCACCCTCATAGTGAAGAATTTCTTGTAAAATAATAATTTACAATATGTATATCAGGTCTCAGACAACTTTACCAGCAAATGCGTTCATTATACCCACCAGTCATCTCTAGAGGGGAATATGCAGCCATTAACGTTAACATATTAACACACATTAACACTGCGCTGTAATTCACAAGCTAGATGAATACATGCAGGGGCCATTTCCAGCCAGGGACCCTCAGGCAAAAGAACATGATCAGCAAAATCACAGGAAATGTAGATAGCTGAGAAAGCCTAGTGGAAATTTTGACAGGAACATATTACCTTGAAAAAGTGTAATGAGAGTTCACAGAACAATAGAATCATTTAGGTTGGAAAAGACCTTTAAGATCATAGAATCCAACCATAAACCTAACACTGCCAAGTCTTACTAAACCATGTCCGTAAGTGCCACATCTACACAACTTTCAAGTGACCTCAAAAGAAAACGACATCTGTTCGCATTATTTGAAAAAACACCACCTTCAATAACATAGTGTTGCCTAAGACTATGGCAGGGCACTGTACATCTCAATACAGACTGTGAGAAAAAATACAGTCTACTAAATTATGAAGTCAAATGCTCTAAGCATGCCAAGTCATCCATCCAAGCGCAAAGTACAGTACAATTAATGCTTTTCTGCAATAGCTTTCTTTTTTTTTTAATACCCAAAGAGCAAAAGAATGTAAAAAGTACATTGTTATCAAACTGTGGCATAACAGTGTGTGCTTTTACTGTCACTGATATCGAGTAATCCCTATAAGTTGATTTTTTTTTCCTTTGTAATATCAATATTGAAGTTGATGATGCATCCAGTCCACTCCTAACACAGTTCTGAGTGAAAATTTTAGCTTACACATAGACTCTTTTAAAGATAACAAAATCTTAACATCATGGAAGATCTTAGGCTGGGCAAATTGATAAATTATGGAGTTATAAGGAATATAAGAAATACTGATGACATAACCTAGCACAGTGCTTGCTACTAATACTAATGCTTCTGCTGTAGTAATTAAAAAAAAAAAATCAATCACAACAATACTATTAGCAGTTAATTGCAGATACTGTTAAAAGAAAACAAAAAAAAAAAAAAAGAAAAGTCAAGACAACAGTCAGCACTCTGTTAGAGGGAGGAGAGGAAGAGGCAGTGCCAAGCAGAGACACGGATGGGGCAGCATGGGTCAGCTGCAGAGGAGAAGGGGCAGGGTGTGCAGCAGGTTGGGCAATGAATGACAGATCTCCTGTGGGCACAGGGAAAAGGGCGGGGAAGCAGAAGGTGGTGCGGACTGATCTCATCCTCTGGAGCTGTGGCTATGCATGGAGAAAGACTTAAAGACAGAGATAAATTGAATAATCACAGACAAATAAGAATGGTGTGATTCCTAATGAGGATATAAACGATTACATCTACCGAAACTTTCACTACAAACCTCACAAACACCTTTCTAAATAGTTTCACAAAAACAAGTATGGGCATGTGGAAGAGCAGACTGTGAGTTAAAGTTTATTTCTCCATGTATGGCATCCTGAATATAAAGTGACAGAAGATTAGTGCTTTATACCTCTTATGCACATTACAAATATTTGAATAATTAAGACCACTAGCACTCCGCAATTAGATCTCCTTTTCAACCTTTTCTACAATCCTGTGATTATAATTCAATCTAATGGCAACATCCCCCATTATGTCACATGCTGGGCTTTGTACAGCAAAGCCAGCAACTATTTACTTGCTATCTACAGTAATATCAAAACCGTACAAGCTATCTGGATTGTTGTGGGGAAAAAAGAAAAGAAAAAAAAAAAAAACAACAAAAAAACCTGAAACCCTATTTTGGCATTTTTTTTTTAAAACTCAAGCAGCTTTGGTGGAGGAAGAACTGGTGGATTACACTTGCAATTAATTCCCTTTCATAATTTTAAAAGCAGAAAATAGTTTTATTCCAAAATCTTGAAAACATAACATTTCACTACTAGGAAATCTTATAAAACAGCTGATAGATACCTACTAAGTATCAGCTCTAGCAGTCTATTTTAACAACCTGAGACAGAAGATTTATTTTAAACTCAGAAGTTATTGCATTATTTCCAACCTTTCAAATGGCGTATCCTCAAGAAAGCGTGATAAAATATGCACTTTCTTATTTGGCCTTATGTTCAATAAATTATTCTCAATATACTACCATCTCCACAAGGACAGGGAGTAACCTTGTTATGTGTCTAAGGTGCATGTGCATAGAAAGCTTCACGATACAGATGTCAACGTCTTACACTGCATGAGCCTTTTGTGCTGCCCTTCCATCCCAACGCCTCCTCCACCTCACCTGGGCAATCATCAGCAGAGGATGTGAGGCACCAAGCTGGGATACTGTTTTGTTTAGACTCAGAAAGATTGCTTCTTCAGAACTGAAATCAAGGTGACCCAATTGTAGCAACTTCCCTTGTTTTTTTTCTCATTAGCTCTCTGAATGATTCTACTTTGCTTAACAACTAGCAAACCTGCGCACACTGTGCTCCAGGGAAGGACACATCTATGTGCAGTACACAGCACTGTAAGATCCCAGATCCAAATGTTACCATAGGACAAATAGTTTGTACCAAGATGACTGAACAACTGTAACTCTCTTGAAGAATTAGTCTAGAGGCGGTTTCTACCAAAATGACAGAAATGTCTATGAAGGACAGTTTTGTTTATCTAGGATATATTTTGTAGAGTAGGAAAACACATCTGTAAAATTGGAAAATCCTTGACAGAATGGGGATATGCCATAAATACTGCAATTTTAGCTTCAATTAACAAGCCAACTTCTCAGATGAAAACTCCGTTTTTAAAAAGCCTCTTCTCCCTCCACACACAATATAAACCATTTGTGGGGATACATCACTACAAGCACTTGAAACCACATCAGCCTTCAAATTCATTTGTACTGAAACACATGACCTGCACTACAGCCAGTACTATTGAAGATGCTGAATGGACTAGAGATGAGAGAATCACTAAACAGCAACGATATCTGGCAAGTTCTTGTCTCCCAGCCTTATGCTCATACCATGGTACTCACCCTGTATGTCAAAACAGGAAAAATCCATTAAGAGTTATCATCTACTGGCAATGTGGGGTTTATTTTCATCATCTTTAGGCTACCTCAGTCCTTTCCTTTCTACAACTACCAGCATATAATGCAGTCCATGGACTGCATGACTTTTTAAGAGAAACATACATCACAACATGAAGGTCTAGGAGAGGTTTGATTCATTGGATTCAGGGTTTTTTCAGTGCTTGAGGTTCTTTTCCAGTGCTTACAGCGCTTCAAATACTTTTTTTTTTCAGTGCTTTTTTATTTAATCAGGAAAAAGAAGAGATATACAAATAAACAATGTACTATCAGAATATTATTTATCAAATACTATTAATAAATCTGGCTTTAAACTAAAACAAGTCAATAAGTCATGAATATTAAAAAAGTCATACCAGATGGTGGCAGGTCATCCGAAGGAAACTCAAACAACTTGGATTTGTAAACAGAGTGGAAATGGAAGTCATCCTGAAATAGTAAATAATTGCATGGATTAAACCTGGATAAACTAATCCATCTCATGAGCATTAAACAGTTCCAAAGGTCCTTGTTATCCAACACCTACACTAGTGAACATGTAAGTTGCAAGGCACCTTTACACTCTTCTCCTTTTCCCCACTGTGATGTGATCGCTAACACCACAGTTAGTCATCTTTTGTTTGAAATATCTGAGTACATCAAATGGAGTGGCTGAGCCTGCTTAGAGCTAGGCTTAAGAGAGCTGCCAAGGGAGCATCAGTGAGAGTCACAGGAGCTGCTAAACTGGAGTTGAGGCTGAACCAGGAGGAAAGGGACGTAAGGAACCCAGAGCGGGAAGTGCCAGAGAAGGGGACAGGGCACTCACAGGCTTCTCCTGCTGGCTCCAAGGGACCCTCATCACCCCCTGGTGCTGCACTGCTCTACATCCAAGTGTTACAGAGTACACACATACCTGCCTGATTTTTGGAGGTCTACTTTTGTCTGTGATCATGAGGACTCACATATGAGGAAAATGAGTTGGGAATGAGGGGATGACCCTTTGGCCCCAAAGCCTTATGCCTATCCTGTACCCATGAATGTCTGTATTCAACAAACAACAAAGCAGGACTACTATCAGTTCTACTTACATCTGAAGTGTAGTTTTCATCTGGCTCAATAAGGTAGGTATGATTTCCATCATAGAACATCCCACTGTCAAGAGCAGGAAATGTAAATACCGAATAAACAGATATTAGTTCAACATGGATAGAAGTTTAAGAAGTTCATATATTTTTAAAATGTAAATATTTAGAAAAGGAAGCAGTTAAAAATGGTTTCAGGAACTGAACATAGTTCTGAGTCAATCTTTCGTTTCTTCACTTCAGAAAGATATTCTCTCCCATGGTAATATACACTCTTCTTTCTTCCCAAAAGCTTCTCTAAAACACGTATATACACCACAAAAATTGGCTAATTTAGCCAACTGAAAATCCAGTTCAGACCCCCCACTCCCATACAAGGGAGATCTACCTGCAACAGATAAATATGGGACCTATTGTTAGGAACGTGCATATTTGGAACATGCGCACAGCCTTCCCCCAAATACAAATATTATTGAATTGAATTGATGCTTACGTTTTAACGGTTTTGATGAACTCTTTCTTCAGTAATTTCATGTAGTACCAAGTACAAAAGGCATAATGGGCTCTTTTGGGCATAGTGGGCTGTTTGGGGCATTTCAGCAATAATAACTGTGACAGATGGTCTTTTTAAATTGAATTAGTTTAAGTTTATATTTCTAGGAAACATTAATGGCTATATGCATTATCATATCAATATGGATGTTACATAATGTTCATGATAAGGACATAGGAAACCCCATCAGAGAGGCTTCCAATGGGTTGTTGTGAAAAGAGATGCAGAGGATGAAGCCTTCTGCCATACCCACGGCTCTGACAAAGTACTCATGGTCTCTTTCTTAATGGCATAAAATCTTCTCAACCAGAGAAATTTGAAGGTCATTCACGATAAGCACACTGCTATGCATCTCAGAAAATCTGTCACTTTGCTTGCCCACACACAATCAATGATTTTTCATATTAGATTCCAACACACAGTTCAACTCTAAATGAAGAACCAACTCAACTGCTAAGGTTATCTAAGCAGATGAAGACAATCCATGACAGTAACACCAGATGCTTTTGCATTACCACTCAAATATACAGCAAAGGTGAGGTCCATTCACAGAACCACAGGATGGTAG
>VZTV01001410.1:5841-17057 GCA_013400875.1 Anhinga rufa | reverse complement strand
TATTGATTTCAAATTTCACTTATGTAGGTCTTAGGGAAGGCAATGCAAGGTAGGCATTTATATCAGTACTCGCATCATTTTAATATTTGTGCTTTGAGACTGGTCTTTGATTTCTTAGTCAGAAGTTGCTTTTTAGTTTCAGGACCACTACAGTGCTCGGTGAACTTAGTGCTCTGTGCATAAAGAAGTTTTAGTATAATGCAGTTAATGACTCCTAGCCTTTTTACTGTATACTGTCCAGCAGTAGTGTGAAGTGCAGAATTAGATCTGTACATCTTTTGGTAATGCATTCATCACCTTCACATAAAAGTGTCTCAAATATGAAAATATGCACCAGTAAGATACTATTACTATTTATGTTTATATAGTAATTGAAATCCAAAGGTCACACAGAAGCATTAGAACCAGTGTAGAACTGAGTGTTTCTTGGCTTTAATCTCTCATACTTTCATATCTCTAGCTCCATCCATCTCTAAACTTATGTTCTCTGTATTTGTACGAATTAGGTCTTCGGCGTTTCAAGCATAACAGCTATAAAATGGGTACTGTAGTGTCAGTGCCACCCACTGGGTGATCGTTTAAAGTGATTTTCTCAGCAAGACACAGATTACAACAGAAATAGGATTTAGTTCTGTGAGGTGTTAACTTGATTTATTTGCAAGAAATGTCTTTCCCTCCCACAAACCCCATCTTCACTAGATAATTGCAATGCATGTGTAGTAGGAGGCTAAATTAAGCTGCTCAAATGTTATATTCTGACACTTCTTGCCTCTTAACCTAAAGGATCTTTATAAGGTGATGTCCTTTATTGTCATTATTAAAGCAAAAGGAGCTCTAGTTATGTACAATTATAGCAGCGCCCATAATACTGTAGACACACATCAAATCTGAAATAATAGCTTTTGATGGAGAAATAAGTCTCTCTGTTAATTTCCCCTGGTTGGCAGCATCTTGAAGTTAAGAGCCTGGTTTAGTTTAGGTAATATGGCTCCCACAGTCTGGAAGTCCTTTCTCTTTGGCTATGGAGAGCTCATGTTCAGCCAGTTCCTTTTGGATATTTTCCCAGAGGATAGCAATGGGCATCTATGTGTGGATTATTAGTAAAGGGAAGAGAGGGAAGACATGCCTAGCTCTCTTCCATGTAATTCTGCTGAGAAATGGTGTGTCTCTAGAGGAAAGTTTAGCATGCTGAAGATCGTTCCCAGTCCCAGGTAGAAACTTGACAGCCCTCTTTATTTTTCCTTAATTGTGGTAGAATCAACCTTTCCCTCATTTCGGTGCCATGCAGTGATTGTGGTGTTGCTGCTGCTTGGTGCAGTGATGTTGAGTTCACTTCCAGGCTGGTTTGGGTTAAGTGTGGTTCTATCACAGTATTAATATTTTGCTGAACTGGCAATTTCTGAAAGATTATATCTCAAATAATTAAAGAGCAATTCATGGAGCAAAGAAAGAACACTTCTCCAACTGCAAGGTCTTTCTCTCCTGTGAATTTCAAAGAGTTAATTGGTAAACAAGTAGATATATTAAAACATAGTCCAAAGAGGCCCACAAGATTTTTCCTTCTATGTGTGTGCAATCTAGACATTAGATCAATACAACCCAGCCAGCAACTATGCTTGTTTTGTGCATAAAAATGCTTTTTACATACAAATATATTTGAATAGTTTTTTCAAATCATGGATTAATTTTCTGTTTACTGTGTATAACAAAGTTTACTTTTTTTCCAGAATGAAAATAAGTTTAGACTAAATATGATGTTTGTTAATTATTCTGGTTGGTTTTTTGTTTCAGATTTATTATTATCATAATGTGAAGTGCAGGAGGGAGATGTTTGACAAGGACATAGTAATGCTTCAGGTAACCACATGTACCAGTTTGGATTTTTATCAAGCGTCAGGATATGCGTGCATTTATTTTAGCTCCATGAGAACCTTTTAATGGCAAAGAAAAAGGTCAATTTTTTGTGGAAGGACTTACATTTTTTTATTGTACCTGTGCCTTTATGGGATAATTTGTAAAGGAAATACTGTTGTTGTACTCTTGTTTTTTAAATATGCTGTGGGAAGTACAGAATTTTCTGTGTAATGCGTATGTAATGCTACATCTTCAAGAATGTAGTATTTTAACTAATGGGTTGTGCTGTCCTGGCAGTTGTGTGAGTCTGCAGGTCTTCAGTAATGTACTCAATGTGTGTGTTGCCTCTTCTCCCTCCCTTCAAAGTTGGCATTGAAAATGCTGGCTAGAAAGTGAACCCCATATAGTAGATTGTATTTTTTTTTCCTTCAGAAGAGATTTTACACATCTGGCAGTTTACTTAGCTCTGATACAGAGAGGTCTGATGCATTACTTTTGAGAGTGACAAAAGCTATAATTTGCAGCTTGGGGTGCTTAGTTCACCTAGACAGCAAAATCTTTTCTCAGGAAGCCCCTCAAATCTTACCTAGAGTTAGTAATACCCAATATGATGCATATGTCCTGAGATCTGCTTTCGGACGTGTTTCCCTGAGGCTTGATATGCCCCTAATTTTTAATGATCATGTGCAGCTGCCCATTTGGGTAGATATCAGTTTTATTGGAAATTATTCTGTCTTAAAGATGTAAACTTAAACATAGTAAACTAACAACAAATATTTATAATTGGGTAACTTAGGTACATTGTTTAATAAACAGAAAAAAGTTTGGCTGGTAGTTTTCAGAAATGGAAGTGAATATTTGTGGCTACATTGAAACATTAATATTGTTCTTTCCAGGAAGGTTTGGGAAGTCTTGCTAAAGCCTTCAGCCTTTGTTTTGAGGACTGGAAATTTTTTTTTAAATCTTTGTGCTATATACTAAGTGATATCATGCCTTTTAAAAGTTGAGCCAGCAGGAACAGGATGGTAGAGACAAAACCCACCAACCAAAAGTCTTTCATTTGATTTTATTTAGCGTATTTGAGATAGAAGGAATAACCCAGAATATCTTACACTTAAAAGGGCATCAGAAATTATTGATAAAGCATAGGATCCTGCTTGTCAAAGATGCTGTTGCTTGTGTTAGTGGAGTCCTAAGAGTGTAAACTTAAGTAATGAAATCTTCAGGTCCAGGTTAGAGAGAGGAGTGAATTTCATAAGTAATATACTGTGAACATTGTATATAAATACACAAACATGCTATAATAAAACCCTATCTATTTTCTGTTTATAATATTTTTTTCTTTAATAGACAGGTGTGTCTATGATGGATCCAAATCACTTCTTGATGATAATGCTGAGTCGCTTTGAACTTTATCAGATATTTAGTACTCCAGACTATGGCAAAAGATTTAGCACAGAAAATACTAACAAGGTATTTTATGTACTACTTCAATAGAAAAATCTGTAATTCTGTTTTTGAAAGTGTGTCAGATGCTGTTGTACCGAGACTGTGCAATATTAAACAGTATTTTAATTGTTGATAAAAAAAGCAAAACCTATCCTATTTTAATTTAGTTTGACCAGGTTGAAATATGCATAAATAATTTTACCTGTCAAACCAGTAAATGTTAGAAACTGATACATAATTTTTGTGTTGTTTAAGAAGTTTAAGGCAGTTGTGATTGCATTTCAGCATAGCTTAATTTGGGAGTGCTAAGGGTGAAAACAAGCAATGTTTTGAAGCACCGAAAAATATTTTCAGCATATGGAATAATTCTTTCACCCTTCATTGAAAAAATATAAATTCTTTTTTTGTTTGCTTATTTTCATTCAGGATGTTGTTCAACAAAATAACACTCTTATAGAAGAGATGCTATACCTCATTATAATGATTGTTGGTAAGTTCAGAATACATTTTATTAATTTTAAAATTTAGTCTCTTTAATGGTCTGGAATGAACATTCTTCACTGTCATCTCAAGTTCAGTTCTGTTTTGAACTTTCTGTAGTTATGATTTCTTTCCTAGGAGAAAAACCTTGAAACTAGGTTAGCTTAACGTAATGAATTTTTGAACACTGGTGGGTGAAATCAGGATTTCACAGAAGAGACTTATTTTCTAGTCATTTGCTTTAAGTTGTGAAAGAAGAGAAAGAAATGTTTAAAGTCCTAAAAAAAAAAGTTATATTTTATTTTTACAGGTGAAAGATTCAGTCCTGGAATAGGACAAGTAAATGCAACAGATGAAATCAAACGAGAGATCATCCATCAGTTGAGCATCAGGCCAATGGCTCACAGTGAATTGGTGAAGGCATTACCTGAAGATGTAAGTAAATTGGGAGGAAAAAAAAGGCAACTTCAGCATTATAAGGCTGGAAAATTTTCTTACACCACTTTATGTGGAATGGGAGCAGCATGATTATGCTAAGAGTAAGGTTACCATGAGTACAGATTAATAGTTGTCATGGAGAAGGTAGGAAAGAGCTATAGAAGAAGAAACAACATATGAAAGAGGCAGGAGCCTGAGACCTTCTTCAGCTCTTTTCTCTTTTTAATACTGTTCCTTATCAAGCCATCTGGCCAGCAGTCTCTGCAGTCTGCTTGTAAACCCTGAATAGACGTATCGAAGTGGGTTGTTGGAGCTATCCAGAAGTACAAGCTGTTATATTTTAAAGCCTAACAATAATTGAAAAGACATGGAATCAGACACAGGATAAGAACTTGTGTAACATAAATGCTTCATTTGTGTGGACAGAAGCATTTATCTAAATTCTGGTATGAGTGGTCTTGTAGGATAGCAAAGCTTAAATTCTTTGTTTGTTTAGAATATTTTTGAAGTAATCTTTTAAACATGATTTCCAAAGGCAGTCAAAATTCGAAAGTTAGTATTTTATTATATTGGTAGTACTTTTAATGATAAATTCTGAAATGTTTTTAATTTTTCTAAATATTTTAAACTTAAAACCTTTTGAAAAGTCAAATTTTAGGGTAGCATTATGATTTTTTTTAAAAAAAATTTTCTGGTTGGATGAAAGAACAAACTAGGATTTAAGCTAGAGTTCTAAATTGTATTGTCAGTCTTAAATACATTTTCCATGGCCTGTTAAGTGCTGTGAATATGTATTGCAGGAAGGGGATGGGAATGTTAAAAAGGAATTTGTGTATGAAGTTGTGTTACATATTTGAGCTGATTTCTTCTGCTGCGTTTTGTGGTTGTTTTATCATTTTTCAGTGACTTGTCTTTTTAGCTTTCCTATATTTATTTCATTTTAAAGGCCTAGAAACCAGAAATATTGACTGTATATTCCTAAGAGAGGCTGAGTAAGCTAACTTAGGGTTTTCTTCTGTTGCCGTTACATCCAAGTTTATTATGACAAGGAAAAAGAGTAAAAATTAAGTACCTAAAATGGCATGACGAATGGTATTTTTTAAAAATACTTTTGCAGAGGTGGTATTCCTGAATGTATTTTCATGTTATATGCTTTAGTGTTCTCTTGAGAGCCAGTAAAATGACTTTGTACTACATTTGGTTTACATGCTCATCTAGTGTTGTATATTTGAATGTGTTTAATCCAAGAGCTACAGTAACACACTGTCTTGCCTTTTCACTCAATATAGGAGAACAGAGAGACAGGAATGGAAAGTGTGATTGAGGAAGTGGCCTGTTTCAAGTATGTTTCCCTTTATTCTAATATTTCAACTTCAAAATTGGATTATCTGAATTAGTGAAAATGAGTGTGCGTTATGCTGTTACTTCTTTGATTTCTAGAATGCCTATTGAGCAGTGTTTTATAGCTGTTGTAGTTAATCATTTATGCTCAGATGTTAATAACCAATAACAAGTTTTTATATGTCTCTCTTTTTTTTTTTTAATTGTAGGAAACCTGGATTAACAGGCAGAGGGCTCTATGAACTAAAACCAGAATGCGCCAGGAACTTCAATCTGTATTTCTATCACTTTTCAAGGGCAGAGCAGTCAAAGGTAACTAGTAATTTAACTTTTTGGGTTTTATTCTGTGTCTTTTTTGCTTTGCTTTTTTCCAAAGCTTTATTCCATGAAGAAGTGTTATCAGCTGCTTAAAAGTTAACTTTTAAGAGTTAACTTCTTTGAGAACGTTGACAAAATTTGCCCAAGATTTTGAAGTGATATCTGTGCCACCGGATCCTGTGCCCTACACAAAGATGGTGAAGTCAGTGGGGCTTCAGAAGCTTGTCTGTGGGTTCTCTTAGGTCTTCACAGAATCACAGAATGGTAGGGGTTGGAAGGGACCTCCAGAGATCATCTTGTTCAGCCCCCCTGCATGAGCAGGCACACCTAGAGCAGGGGGCACAGGACCGCGTCCAGGCGGGGTTTGAATGTCTCCAGGGAAGGAGACTCCACAGCCTCTCTGGGCAGCCTGTGCCACTGCTCTGGCACCCGCACAGGAAAGGAGTTTTTCCTCATATTCAGGTGGAACTTCCTGTGTTCCTGCTTGTGCCCGTTGCCCCTTGTCCTGTCGTCGGGCACCACTGAAAGAGTCCAGTCCCATCCTCTTGACACCCACCCTTCAGATACTTATAAGCATTGATGAGATCCCCCCTCAGTCTTCTCCAGGCTGAACAAACCCAGGTCTCTCAGCCTTTCTTCATATGAGAAAAGGCTCTTATTTTACAGAAAGAGAAAAGGTTCTTACTTTACTGAAACTATTTAAACAGTCTGTATTTTCACTTATCCTTATGGAAATTATCATTTTAGGTCAGACTTGTCTTAGAATTTTATGCTAGAAAAAGGATCCAGGCTAGCTCAAGATGAAAGATTAATTTTAAAGATTCAGGCCCTACTTTACAAGTAGAATGTAAAACACACTGAAAAGACATGGAAGCTTTTTTGTTTTATTTAAGGCTGTGAGAAAGGGGGAAAACAGTAACAATGTAATAAGGTATGAATGCTATTTTTTATTAGTTTTATATTCGTACAGGTTGAGTAATATTGGCATTGTTCTTCTATTTCAGGCAGAGGAAGCACAAAGAAAGCTGAAAAGACAGAACAGAGAAGATACAGGTATTTCTCTTTGAGAGGAGATGGGAGAAGAGGGAAGCACCTGCCAAACTGTGTATTGCCCTGACACTTAGACAAACATCCTCTTCTCGGGCTAGCCAGAAATTGGTGAAAATGTAGCAATTTCCCTTATGTCTCCCTGGTTATAGACAGGAACCTGATCCGTTCTGGAACCAGCCTTCCAAGTGGCTTATTCCTTTGGCTTTTCTGTTACATGCAAGCCATGCTGAATGTTATAACCTGTTATCTGTAATACTGCTTATCAAGCAACTGTATGCTGTCTTGGGTTAAGTTGTTAAGGTGTTTGAAAGTCAGACATTTTATACGGGTGTTGCAAATTCTAGAGACGCTGAAATGTCAAACAGACACATTTTCCTTTCAGCACTTCCACCACCAGCTCTTCCTCCTTTCTGCCCACTTTTTGCAAGTCTGGTTAATATTCTGCAATCGGATGTCATGCTGTGCATTATGGGAACTATTCTGCAGTGGGCAGTAGAACACAATGGCTATGCCTGGTCAGAGTCCATGCTGCAAAGGGTATGTTTCCTTATTTAAAGTTATGCTTTGTCTTGGAAGCACCGTGCAAAGGTTGATATGAGGCATCTGGAAGAGGTGGCCTATATCTGATGAGACCGTGTTAGATAGATGTGATAGGCTGAGGAAAAATTGACTGTTACTTATTAAAACAAATTAAAAGACCTTCAAGACTCAAATCTGGTTTTACCACTTTTTCTACAGAAATACTTTAGTTATCTTACACTATTGCATACCAGTTCTGCTACAGGTTTTCCGGTGATTATCCTTGCCTTACACAAGTTTCAGTGTTGATTCCAGGCGCTCAGTAATCCTCACAATTTCTATGGGTTGGCAAAAGTGATTGATTCAACATGATGGAGTCCACCATCAAGATTTTAAATATTTCAGCTTTAAAATGCCATTCAGACTATTTTAGTGTCAAATACGGTAATTTCAATTTTGAAATTCAAGGAGATTGCAGCTTTTTACTGACCTAAAAGTTAACGTTATTGTGAAATGTGTTTCTAGAGTGTTAGAATTAATTTGGTTTAATAATTTTAACTTTTTGTCCATTATATTTTGTGTGTGAAAAGGATTTAAAGTGTGCATCATGCTTCTGCTCAGAGACTTGTGATAATAACATGCAATTGCTAGAGAGAAAGCTAAGAAGCACTGACTTCTCACTTGTTAGACAGGACAGCAAACAAACATACAAGTGGTATAATGTGTGTTTTATCTGGCAAAGTTTCAAGAATTTGTAAACGAACAGTGTTACTCCTGTGTAATGAGGCTTTGGAATTATGTAATAGAAATAACTTCAAAATATTCTTATTATATAATTTTATTGTATGACTTCCTTGTCTCTTAATGAATTACCCAAACTATATAAAGAGATTATATGAATTATTTTACCTAGGTTTTGCATTTGCTTGGAATGGCACTGCAAGAAGAAAAACAACATCTGGAGAATCTCAGTGAGGAGAATGTTGTAACATTTACCTTCACTCAGAAAATATCAAGTATGCCTTTCTTTTCAAATGTATGGCCAATTTTAAATAACTGAAAATGCCAGGATCTCATATTTTATTCTTCTGAAACAGTATTTACCAGAATAATGTATTTGTTTACCCATCAAAATTTTACCACATTGACTCTACGTATGTGCTTTACCTATGTGTAGATTCTATGATAGTAGCAATACTAAAGGCCTTTTCTAGAGGAGAAATCCAGAAGTAGAATAATCCCTAGTAAATCTGATTCTTAATGTCTTTTAAGTAGTGTCTCAATATGCTGTACATGATCAGATGCTACAACTGCAAAAACTGTAGTTGCTTTCTTAAATGGTCTTTTAATCTTGACTCTTTGTATCTTCTGAATAGTGCCTCTAGTTTTGCTAAGACATGAAAGTTGCCAAGACTCTTCCATTTAAAATAGGTAGAAAATAAAATATTGGAAGTTCTACATGGCAGCTCCCAAGATAAAAACTGCCAGGGAGTGCACACAGTGCATTTGTCTTGTAAGAAAATATGGTCAGTGAGCAAGACTTTTAAGAGTATTTCCTCTAACTTTTCAGGATTTAGAAAGTATTGATGAAAATGGTTGCAGAGGGGGAAATTAAAGTTATAGATTGTGCCTATTTGTGGGAGGAATTCTTCAGCTGCTGAACGTATACAAGTGTTGTTTTTTGTTTTGTGTTGTTTTTAATGTTAGTGAATGATTAGTTTGTGAGGTAATGGTAATTGTTGTAATTTTTTTTCTCAGGACCAGGAGAGGCACCCAATAATTCCCCTAGTATACTGGCTATGCTAGAAACGCTGCAAAACGCACCTCATCTGGAAGTGCACAAGGACATGATCAGATGGATATTGAAGGTAAATCTATTTTATAACTCCTGAAATTCTGGAAAGATTTTTGAAACTTTCCTAATTATATTGTGATTTCCTTATTTCCCATGTTGATTTGTTGTACCTACTTTTTTCTTCCTCTGGAATCCAACACTGTACATTATCTGGCCAGCATTATTGTATACACGGTTACATTCATATGTCCCAAACAAATTGTTGGTTGTTTTTTCTTCCAGACTTTTAATACTATTAAGAAACTAAGAGAAAGCTCTTCTACAAGTCCTGTGGCTGAGGCAGAAGAAAATATTATGGAGGAGGTAAAAGCAAGCTGTAAGAGTTAACTGATCTGGAACAGGTTGGGGTTGAGACTAGCAAAGGACTATATTTCTGATTGCAGCTCTAAATCAAAGATGGGAAACATCACTGATTTCTGAAATTCTGTCTTGCAGCTTATAGATCAAACCCATTAGTTTAAAAGACCTATTGGGAGAGTCCCTGGACTAGTTTTCTTTGCTTTATATATTGTAGTCTCCAAGTCTCTTACAAGTTTACTCCTTAGAACTGTTTGTAGTACTGATCATTTAATGATTATGCTCTTCCCATAATTTCAGACTCCTTGGAAAGCTGTTAGAAGAAATAGTATCTATGTATTTTTACCATGCAGGTCATTACATATAAGCTCTGTTGATCCATTTAGCTCGACATGACATTCTAGATACTACACACAAACCTTGGAGTGCTGCAGTGCATTTAGGAATACAGCTAGTTTGGAGGAAGAGCAGCACTAGAGACTTACCTTTTTATCTTTTGAATGCTCAAAGGGAAGAGAAATACAAAATAAAGCTAGGTTGAGGGGGCAAGGTACCCTTCTGGATCTGCAGTTCTACCTGGCATTGAACATGAACTAAGGAAAAGAGGGTACATAATAACTTTTTGGCAGCATTTTCTTTTGCCTTTTTATGAGATTGTTTTTGTTTGGAGGTTAGTACATGCCACACATAGCAGTAGCTAAAATAAATTGTCTGTTGTAACAAGATTTTAAAAATGACTGAGCGAACAATACAATTTCAGAGTTCACGTGATAAAGACAAAGCTGAAAGGAAGCGAAAAGCTGAGATTGCCAGACTGCGCAGGGAAAAGATAATGGCCCAGATGTCTGAGATGCAACGGCACTTCATTAATGAAAACAAAGAACTATTTCAGCAAACTTTGGAGGAGCTAGATACTTCAACCTCTGGAGTACATGAAAATAGGTAAAGGAATATAATTTAATTTTTTCCCTTTAACTTTTACATCAGATTGTCCTATTGTTACCTCTTAAAAAGTGGGGGTTTTTTAAGTCTTGATGGAAAACTATTTGTAAGTTTTTGAGACCAAAAAAGCAGCAGTAAATGGAATGCTTTCCTAAGATGGTGGGATAAAAATTGATTCCTCCCTTGTCCCATCCTCATAGGCATGTAGAGGAAAAGAAGGTTATCAGAAGTAGTCAGCATGGATTTGCCAAGGGAAGATCATGCTTGACCAACCTGATAGCCTTCTGTGGTGGGGTGGCTGGCTGGGTTGCTGAAGGGAGAGCAGTGGATGTTGTTTATCTCAACCTCAGTAAGGCATTTGACACTGTCTCCCATAGCATCCTCATAGTCAAGCTAAAGAAGTGTGGGTTACGTGAGAGGACAGTGAGGTGCATAGAGAACTGGCTCAACAAAAGAACTCGGAGAGTGGTGATCAACGGGGCAGAGTCTGGTTGGAGGCCAGTAACTAGTGGTGTCCCACAAGGGTCTGTACTGGGTCCAGTCCTGTTCAATATGTTAATCAATGACCTGGGTGAAGGGATGGAGTGTAGCCTCAGCAAGTTTGCTGTCAATACCAAGCTGAGAGGAGTAGCTGATACTCCAGAAGGCTGTGCTGCCATCCAGTGGGACCTGC
>VZTV01001394.1:1525-25322 GCA_013400875.1 Anhinga rufa | reverse complement strand
GACATGAAGAACCAATAGTGGGTAATAATCTGAGGACCTTACCAGACTAGGGAGTTTTCTAGTGACATCTCTTACCCTAGCCCCAGCGAGGCAGCAGACTTCCCTGTAGGTTGGGTTCAGTTGGCATATCAGACACTCTGTTCCCCTCAGAAGGGAGTCACCTATGATAACTACCTTTCTTTTTTTCTTAACATGAGTGGTTTTGATGTGGGGGTTAGGCTGCCTAGGTGACCCTTCCATCCCAGAAGGACCTTCGTCCACATTATCAGTTGTCTGCCCGTCCAAATCCAGGGCCTCATACCTGTTGTGTATGGGCATCTGGGAAGGTGAGGCAGGCTGAGAGTAGATTCACCTGCTGCCCCGAGAGCAGTAACCTGATACCATTCTCCCTGGTCTCCTCCTTCTGCTTGGTGGTGAGCAGGTAGGGGGTCCTTTGTCTCTTGTGCCATGGTTGGCTGGTGCATCTGTCTCACGGATGGTAAAGTACTATTCCACCATTCCATTCTCCTTCTCTGACTCCTTGATACTCCTCAGCCTGGATACCTCCTCTGTCACCAGGCTGAGCAGCTCCTTTGGCCACACATCCCACGGGTGAGCTCACTGCTGCAGGTCAGATACTGGCCTGATACTCAGGCATGCCCTGCAGCCCAGGACCTGAACAGCTGCTGCTCCCTTGAAAGCTCTCTTTGGGTGGCTGCATCAGTTCTTGCAGCTGGAGGGGCTGTGAGGGATGCTGAGGGCACAGCTTTTTGCCAGGTGGATACCATGGCTCCTGCTGTTCCCAGCTCCTTGCAAGCAGGTTACAGCCTCTGTTTGAAGTGGCAGGGCTCTCCCTGCACAAACTGCCTGCGCCAGCTGCCACACCACACTCTGCTCGATGGTGCTCCCTGGGGGCCACTTAAATTTCCTGCGGTTGCTCCTGGCAATGCCCTCTTCGTCTGTCCTGCTCTTGAGATCTGCTGGCTCCCACTGGGTCTCTCTGCCACCCCAGTTGGTTTCCCAGGCTCCAGGAACCCCTGCTTTTCTCGTCAACACATGCTCAGCCGCGGAACTTACCATTGCTGCCGCTGTGCTCCTCACCACATGCATGGCATTCCATTCTCACTCCAGGGCCTTCAGTTACACTGCTTTCAAGAGAGCAAGGAGACTTCAGCATATATCCATAAGTCCACACACCTCACCACATTAGGGTCCTTCATGCCTTCAAATGTAAACAAATGTGCACCCCTGAGGGAAGGGTCTGACTCAGACTGCAGAACTGGACCTCTGGTAACACTAAGAAGAGTGAAGGATTTTGTGGCAGATCATGCCCCCAGTCCTGGAGGAGCGGTATCATGGGGGACACAGAAAGGCATCTGCACTGTTTTTGCCTGTGCACCCCTAGTCCTGCAGTCCTCCTTCCTTGCATATACCTACCACCTTGGGGATACTTAATTATTGTATAAATTTATTTACAAACTATCTCCATTACCTTTACTGACCCATCCATTAAAACAATTTGCATCCCATAGTCTGCAGAAATCTGGCAGTCTGTATCACTTCATGGTAGTCCACAAGACAATTGTGGCTTTAAGGCTTAAGTTGGCATAAACTTGTCTTGCTGCCAGGTAATTATGAGGACAGCAGATCTGCCCACTTGGGCTTCTCATTCCCATCCCCATGTCATTTCTTCTTTTGCATGGGGCACAAGAAAGGAGGTGATGCAGGGGCAGGACCAAGTGGCTGAGCATGGCACAGCTTCATCTGGTTCTGGTACTGGTCTTACACTGTCTGAATGCATATGTGAAACAATAACCTAAGAAGCTGCGCATGTTGCTGTAGGCTTAAATTTGCTGTCTGAGGATCCCCTGCTCCTCTGAAAACATTGTCTAAGAGTTCACAGAATAGAGGAGGCTGTAACACCATGGCATTACACTATCCTGTGTTTATCAGAGCTGCTTCAAAAAGGAGGGAAACAACTGCCATCAGACACAATGCAATCAGACCTCTGGCTTCTCCTCCATGCCTTTGGGATTTAAGGTCTTTTTCTTTTTTTTTTTTAACCTTCAGTCCTCCTGCAAACCTAATCTCTCTCTTATCCTACACAAGCATGTAAAGGTTAAACTTGAGTGACACAAAGTTCATAGAGAGGCAAGCATCTATTATTACTTCAAAGCACCAAAAGTCAACTTGCTTCTCTGCTATCCTTGTGTTAACGTTTCACCTTTGTTTAACACAAAAGAGTTCTGCAAAGCAACACAAAACACATGGTGGGAGCAAGGAGTATATGCTGAAACAGGTGCATTCACTGCTTGGATTTCGGATGGCGTGTGAGGCACAAGCAAAATGTTGCATCTTTTCATGCATTAACCTGATTTGCAGTGGTACAAGTGGCTACATGGGGAACAAAATAATTGGGGGGCGGAGGGGAATACAGAGACATGGCCCTTGGCTGCTTCTCTCTAACCTGCAGGCTGATGAACAGCGATTGCATAATGTTGTATTACTGCCTGCATATTGCCTAAATCCTGGATTAAACAGTCATGGACTGGACTGCTGACTCCACTACATTCCTGTGCAGCCCAGTGCCACAGATATCCATCCTGTTGTCACTTCTGTTTAATAATAAAAGCCCTTTCTGCTTTGTATTGTGCTACGTGAAAAAAAGAAACAACAGTAAAAGAACATTGTGGGTGCAAAGTCAACTGTTCAAAGGTTAGGAAATGGCAGGTTTAAGATTTTCTGTCCCACTTCCACTTACAATACAGCCTTTAATTATGGCCACATGCTATTTTTTTCTGATGAAATCCTGTGCGTCACTCAGTGCAATAGATGGTGCCAATGCACAGCTGTGCAATATATTGTTTCATTCCCTTCACCTACCATCTAGTTCCAGGCTCTGCTTAACTGTACACTAAATAAATCCCTTCCCTCTGTATAAAATAATTTATCTCTTCATGGACTCTCCTGTGGTGCTCCTCAATATGCCACTTGAATGCTTCAGAAGCAGAAGTTAATTTATCTTTAAATTAGAGAGGAGTTTATATTTCCTCCATTTTAAAGATGGGAAGCTGATGAAGCAAAGCTGCACTCACAAAGCACAACAACCCACCAAAATATGCCCTTGCACCCCATTTCTTCCAGTCATCCGTCCAGGCACCCAGGCTGGAGCGCACATCTGTCTTAAGGTCTGCACGCAGGGGTGGGTGTCTACCCCCAGAAATGGGGCTGTGAGAAGGGATGCAGGCACCTCCACTGCTTCTCTCTGACATGGGGCCACAACACAGCATATGGAGCCACTGCTACCATGCACTCCTGGCTTATGCATTAAGCAGTGAGATGAAATTAAAAAGCCAGCAAGATATTTCTCAAGAGTCACACAAATAGGTTGCAGATTTTTAGAGAACTTTTACTTCAACACTGTCAGATATGGCCACCTTTGATCTTATGTACAACCATAGCTGCTCAGCATTTTGATGTGGGGCTGTAAAATCTCCAGGATCTCCAGTCAGGGAACTAAGGAGCACAGTCAAAGCCTGTGCTGCTAGATTTTGTCTGCTGCTATATTTAGTCCAGCATTTTTCCAAATGAAGGGGTATCCACACATAAAATACAGGATCTTTAAAATGGACCAGACGCTTCTACGTGACTTGGAGCCTACAGCACAACCGGTAAGAGTAATAGGTCCATCATTCCCCCAAAGGAGAGGTTTGCATGCTTGCACAGAAGGTCCCTGCAGCCATGTCACATCAAGATGTAAATACCTGCAAGCAGCTCCCTGGCTGTGGCAGCACAGGTTTTCAGTGCTTTGGAGTCCAGACAACCACCAACAGCACCTCGGTTCACAGCAAACAGCTCTCAGTAATGACTTGGCTGTTCAACTAGATCAGCCACAGAAAACACCTACCTCCTCTGGAGAAGGATTTGTAGATGTTTGCTGGTGTCTGAGGAATGGCAAGGCTAGAACTGCAGGTTGGTTGCTGAGCTAGGATCCCCTTCCCATGTGTCCTGATAGCTATGAGGACTCTGCCTTCCCAGGGCTCACCCTTTCTCACCCACTCTGGCTCTTGCCCATGCTGTCTCTTTTTTCTAGCTGTAGCAGAAATAAAAAGCATCTGTTTAGTTACTCAGAGTGGAACTCTTTTTACGTGTTTCCCAGGCCTTTCATTAGTACGCCTGTCTCACAATGTTTATTTTGTTCACCCCAAGAGCCTTCTTTCCTTTCAGATCTTTGAATATCCTTTATTCATTTTTTGTTATATCTGCCTGCATCTCCTCCCTGAAAGCACTGACGAGTCACTTTGTCACAGTTTTCCTGGACCCAGTGTTCTTCCAGTGCTGGTCTTTTTTATTTTACCCTCAGATCTCAGAGCCGTCTCTCATAGCTTCACTGACTCCTTTGTATCATGTGAATTTTTCATTTACAGTGAAATTGTCTTCAATGATACTATAATTATTGTTGCATTTATAATCTAACCTGCTTTCACCTTCCGAGGTAGCAGTCCAGGCGCTGTATTTGCTGCCCACGGGGATTCACTCCTAAGGTGGCTCTGTTCATTGGAACATTTTGCTTCAGCCATCATATCGCTTCCTTGCCGCAGTCAGAGAGAGACTTTAGGGAGGATTCCTTGTACTGAAAAACAGCCACCTTTCATTTTGAAGCCTCTGAGATTTCAGGGACTCCTGTACAGCCAGGAGGTATTGCTATACTTAAAGCGATCACCTCTTAAATAGCACCGAATTAGAACAGCTTGTGCTTGTTATACCCATAGTTATCTCCACTCTCAATCAAAAAGCAAAAGGTACTTTTTTAAGATCTGCTCCTTTTCCCGAGAGCCTGTCAGGTGATGTTTATGCTGGAGTGAGGACTCACTGTAATAATCTTTCTTTGGCAGCATTTACCGCACAGCTCAACTGGTTCCTACCCCAGCAACGTTTGTGATATGACAGCTCTTTCCTTTCTACCGTTCCTCTCCCATCTCTAATAAGCTTTGTCCTCTCAGTCCCTGTGAGCTAATCTCAAGCTTTCCACGTGTTTCCACCCCCCTGTTCCCAGGTTTCATTGCCTGTTTGTGAGTAGCGGAGGGGCCACTGCCTGCTCCCTCTCCACAGGGGTGCTCCCCAGGTCATTCTGGCCAGCATGTAGTGAATTTGTCATTTAGTGTTGCTTTCTTCCTCTTCCTTTTAACTTTCTGTACTCCTAACACAAATATTTGGGCACATTTTCATATTTCTCAATGTTGAATTTGTTTTCTTTTTTGAATGAAAAAAAAAATACTTACCATACTGCTAAAGTGAGATGCCCCCCTGCACTGCATCACTCAAAACCAAATCATGCAGTCATTGAACTTCCCAAAATAAGCCAGAATGCCCAATGAGGGAATTAGCTTCCCTTTGCTCAGTTACTTTTCACCCCATAAACCAGCCCATTCCCTCTCAGTCCCCAGCTGCTCCCAAGCCAGCTGCACCGGCAGCATGGCAAGATCCATGGCTCGTTTCTAAGCACGTGGTTTGCCATGCAGCCAGCAGCTGGGCATGCAGCCCGGCGCAGGTGGGACAACAGGGCTCTGCTTGCTTGTGGGCAAAGGGAGAAGAGGACTAAGTTTTGCTGATAAGGGCATAAGCAGAGAGGAGAAGAGGAGGAGGCAACCTCTGCAGGGAGGAAGAGAGAGGAAGGATTTAAGGGCAAGAGGCAGTTTTGGAAGGAAATTAAAAATAAAGCCCACTCCTAATTTCTAGACAGTGCCATTCCCATCCCCCTCCACTTATCACTTATCACAGCAACTAATAATTTCATTGGATCACTCAGAAGGGAGAAAGGATGGAAAGCTAGAAAGGCAACAGCTTGAAACCTGAGAAAAAGTCTCTGCTTATAACCCGGTGCTTCTCTCACATTGCTGCTGCCTGCCGTTAGTGCTTTAAGATAGTAATAACCTTCCCCACATCTGTTTATGTGGAAAATGTCTAATCCAGTCACTTAATCACAAGGAACAGGCTGTGGCACCCCCATCCGCTCCAGCACGGACCTTTTGCTTTCCTCCTTCACTAGGCAGCAGCAGGATCTTAAAGTATTCACTTAGTCCTCAATTCTCTACCCAGGTCTCAAAAGTCATATTTCACTGTATCAAATACTAAATGTGGGATGACATTTAATTTTCAGCGCAGGTTATATATCATCCCAGAGCAGCGATCTATAGATCTAGCACTCTGATGTATGCTTTATACCTGTTCAGCATATAACCATGCATTTGGAGAAATATCATTGACTTGCCATCCCACTATTTAAAATGAATTAAAAGCAGCCTCAATTTTCACATCTGCTCCCAAATCTCCTTGCGAATTTGCAACCTCAGTTTTCTTTAGACACTTTCTTTTTTCCCCCTTCTCACACATACCACCTTTCTTGGAGTACAAGAGATGCAAGATAAGAAATTAAAACTGACTCTTCAGGGAGAAGCTGTGTGAGTGATCATTCTCATGCATACCTGGCACTGTCTGGCCTCCCTTTTGATTGGACAGAGCCCCCACAATGTTGTTTGGGGCTCACCTCACTGTGTCTGGTACAATTTAAACTTTCAGAGTCCAAACAGAAGCCAAACCTCAACTTAGCTTACAAAATGTAAGCCCACTCCAGGAGTGCAGTACACTTACAGCTCTGAGTCTCTTAGTGCATGTGCCCCCCCCCGCCCCGCCCCTCCCAAACACTAATCCTAACTTTTCTAGCCTCGGACTCCTAAGCTCTGTTGATTTACACAGAGGCTTCTGAGGAACTTGTGACAGTCAGCTCATGCATGTTTTTTTTCTGCTCCTGGGCGGCTGCACTAATGGTTTGAGCCTTTACAAAGAGCACCAGAGCAGCTGTACTTGGGGCACATCAAAGGTCCAGCAAGTCCAGTACTTCATCTTTAACAGGAGGCAATAACAGATGCTCATTATAAGCTGCTATCAGTTTACATTAATATGCCAGGCTGCACAAATCACAGCTGAAGCCTCTGACTCATCATCTATCTTGGAGTTAGCTGCCCTTGTTACAACTCTCACTCCTGTTTTTGGGAGTAGATGGGGAAAAGGTAATCAGTTTAACTGCAGCTACTACCCGAAAGGAGGTTGTGGCGAGGTGGGTGTTGGTCTCTTCTCCCAAGTAATAAGTGACAGGACAAGAGAAAATGGCCTCAAGTTGCACCAGGGGAGGCTTAGATTGGATACTAGGAAAAATTTCTTCACTGAAAGTGTTGTCAAGCATTGGAATGGGCTGCCTGGGGAAGTGGTTGAGTCACCATCCATGCAGGTATTTAAAAGACATGTAGATGTGGGGCTTAGGGCCATGGTTTAGTGGTGGACTTGGCAGTGCTAGGTTAACAGCTGGGCCTGATGATCTTAAAGGCCTTTTCCAATCTAAACGATTCTATGATTCTATATAAAAGGCAAAGTGCACCAAAGCCTATAGATTCTTCTATGTTTTAAGTGTGACCTCTTTCTTTTCAGTCAGAAATTGAGCTAAGCCTCCAAATTGCTATGGCTATCTGCCTACCCTCATTCTGCCCTTGATCCCAAAAATGAAAGTATTTCTTCTGAAACTTTTATGTATTGTAGATTCATGTGGAAAAAGAAAATGTGTCTGAATGTGTAAAATAAACAGTAGAATTAAAAAACAGGAGGTTTTTGCCTTTGTCAGTCTGAGCATGTAGGTACTACCTGCAGTAAAAAAAGCTGGAAAATTCTTAGATCAAGGTGATATTTAAACTGGGAGGAGATGTCCCTTAAAGTTATCCCCTTTTGAATACAGTTTTAGACATTTGAAGGGCTATTAAATCCCATAGAAATCCTCATGGATTGTTGACGGTGGGAAAGGCAGTGGATGTACAGCTTCTTGTAGGAATGGGTATGTTTGTTCGGAAATGCAGCTGGACAGATAAAGTTTGGATCAATGTTGCCTTGTCTTAGATCACCTGGTAAATTTGCTTTGTTTAATGGGCTTGTATATGTTTAAATAATTTACAAACTACACTGTTGCTTGATGAAGCGTTGGGAAGTACAGAGGCAATTAACAAGAGTTACTTCTTTCAGAAGAAAGGATATGTAGGAAGAGACAATGGACAAAATGTGACCTTTATAATATTGGTATGGTGTAAGAATAGCTTGGTTACTAGCAGATGGCAGGACAGATTAATATTTTGACTTTAAACAGATGAACTTCGTGGGCAAGTAGTGTGTCTTTAGCACTGGGCCTGAAATCATCACTGCTTTACTCTTACTTAGTTTGGACTTTGGAAGACTATAGGGAAACAACAGTAGCCAAAATTTGAATGCAGTACTAGCTAGAAAAATGAGGTTTCAGCTAAAATTATATTTTCATAGAAAGCACCCAGCCTCTTGCAATTTTCTTTGGTCATTGTCAAGATACTGAATGCCTGGACAGAACCAAAACTCTCTCAATTTATCTTTGTAAATTATTCCTTCCCCTTCCCTCCTCTCCTAGACACAAGAGCCCCAAATTTTTCCTTGCGTGTAACCTAGTTTCCTAGCCAAGCCCACTAGTAAATAAAAAATTTTTACTACTTTTACATGTGTGTAAATATGCAAAGTAATGAAGATAGGGGCTGTGGGACTTCTGTGTACTCTGCTTTTTTCAAACCCATTATCCTCCATGGTTTCCGCATTTTTATTCTCTATACTCCTTATGCCTTCTTTTTGCTACACTCTAAACACAAAAACAAAATACTTGAAAGCAAAATTCATAACAGTGGGCTGGAACTACTGCCAGGTTTTAAAAACCATTGTTTAATTGAAAAGTTATAAAGTAAAAGCAAGTACATGAATTGTTGAAATTGTCTGCATGAAACATTTATAGTGAAAAATTGTGTTCCATAAAGATATATGGAAGGACATCTTTTATGCAAAAATAAAACAATTTATTTGCCTGCAAAGCTGACATCTTGTAAGTGTGCCTCTGGAGAACAAATTGGAGCACAGAGATGCAGAAAAATGCAAACCCTACTTGCTGAAGCATTCCTGCATCCACATGAGTGACCTAAGGGAGGGGGTGGGGAGCCAAAGGTGGCACTGAGATGTAATGAATTAACCTGCCTCCTCCCATGTGAAGAAGTGTAAATAAAAATCAAAGGGATCTTTATCCCACTGACAATATGGTATGCAAGGTCACATGGCCTAATATTTTAAGAGGATTAGAGCTAAATCTCTGCAAACTTTGAAATGGCCCAACCAAGCCTGTGAGCTTTTCAATTTAAATAGGTGCACAGCATGACTTCTACAATCAGCTGGAATCTGGCAGGAAGAGATGTAGTGAAGTGGACTCTGAAACAATTCAGTCCTGCAGTGATTGGTTTTACAGGGTATCTGTTAATTTGGAGCTGTGCAGGAGGTGGAAACAAAGCGGATCACCAAAAGAACTTGACACTTAATTATGAACAAAGTTTGTGCAAAAAGGAAAAAATCCTTTATATTTATTATTCAGCAAATTAGGAACATCATTTCTGTAGCTTTGCTTCATTTCTAGGAGAACTGCAACCACCAGAGTCTAACTGCAGCATCACAAACCGTTGAAACAGCACTTCCATCACTCGCAAAAGCCATAGTTCTCTGAAAACATGCAAAGCATACAGGAGAAAGCCCTGCTCTGGACAGTGAAGAACAGCCTTTTACCAAAACACCTCTGTTTGAACCTCAGATGTTATCACATGCAAGTAAATCTATTCACCAGATGGGGAAAATTACTAATTGTCCAGCAGAATCTAGCCACCAGCTGGCAGGCAACTACCATCATGCGAACAAAACCCAATCCCAATAACCACACATAAAAATAGCATAACAACATGCATTCAACCTGAACCATCAATTGTCGTTAGGGGCACAGCTGACAAAAAAAGAAAAAAAAAAAAACCAAAACAACAACAACAACAACAAAAAAAAACCAAAAAGCATCTGCTCTGAAAACAAAGTGTATGAATTCATGTGCTTGTGTTTTAGGAGTATTGCACAGTTTCCACACTAAAAGCAGTGATAGTAAGGCAGCTGCGGAGATACATTCCCTCTAATGCTGATGGCTGCACTTTGGAGCTCAGACTTGACCCTCCACATATGGAGAGATGTGGACATTTGCTTTCCAGAATAGTGTCCCAGGTAAGTACTTTTCAAATATTTGTGCCAGCACAGTACCTGCAATTACCTAGGAAATGAAACTGCTGCTGATCTGCCAGAAAGTTTGGAAAGATTCAACAATTTTGGCATGAGTATAGCACCCTTCTAGATCTTAAGAAAATGTTTATTTTCTGAAAAATGAGAACAATTTAAATTATTTATGGAAAAGAAGCCGCTGATGAATTCTGGTTAGCTCTGTACCTTTTATCTTTTATGTGGAAGTGTTGAAGTGGAGAAGTAGCATTTCCTTTCCTTTGCCACAGCCAATGCTTTTTTTACAGCTATGTCATGTCCACTTTCTTCCAGCCTTCCGTTGCTTCTACTAAATGAATTAATGAGTTAGCCAAGAGACCCTTGGGTGAAATGGAAAACTCCAGGAGTGAATTTTTCAGGAGAAAATGTAAGGAGTTTTTAACCAACCACAAGACCCACTCAGAAGGCAATGTTCAGTGTGTGTGGACTGAGACTCTCTCAGTAGCCCTTAAGACAACAACAAAAAAGTGCTGCTTCAAAAGTTTTTTTCTTTTCAATGTTATTCAGTGCTAGTGTGTTCCCAGAGGCTTCCCTGGCAAAACACGTAGGAGGCACCAGGACCGAGAAACTGCATGGTCGGCTCAGTGTTCTTCAGCTGCAGTTCATTAGATCAGACTCTCCCTTGTACACCTGTGTGTCCCTGAGAGGTCAAAACAGAGCCGGGGGTGGGGTGGCGGTTAAGTCTGAAAAAGAACCAAAAATCACTCAAGAAAACAGCATTTTTAGAAGGCACAGTCAAGTAAGCAACTTTCTATATAATAACCGAGTTTTAAGCACCTATCTGAAGATCTTAATTAGCCCATTCTGCTGTTAATTTCACATATCCCCTCTTTGCCTTCAGTATCTTTATAGAACAATTTGCAGGCAACTGCATCTATGTTTAAACCCATCTAGGCTGGATATGATTATGATTATTTATGATTAGTCCTCCGTATTCCCACTTGATCAGCGTAAGAATGCTAAGAAATTAACCCCCTGCACTCCTGTCCCTAAGTAGCCCTCTGTACCCCACTAAAATAATAAATGTTTTTCCCAACAAACCTTTTATAGGTTATTTTTTCTTTTCTGGTATACTCTTCTTAGTGTTACAGAACATTCTCAACTATGTTTTTACTTGAAAGAAGATTATTAACCTTCCTGGGACAAAATGCCAGCCTGCAATTTGAGGCCAGCAGTTCTATCTGTGCCTGTCCCAGGTAAGGTGCCCCAGGACTGTGCCTGTCAGTGCTAGAAGTGGTGGCAGCTGCCAGCACCCTTGAGGCTGGAATGGGCATGGACACAGTGACACCGGTATGTCCCATTGGTTCACCTGGGCATCACCTTGTGGGCCCAGGAAAGCACCCTGTCCCCCACCCTGGACCTCCTGGACACAGCTTGGCCCCCTGTGGTATGGTCAGAAGAAGAGGTTTGGTTTATTTGAGCAGGGCTGAATATCAGGTACACCCCAGGCAGCACTGCTCACTGTGCACCTTATTATCCCCTGTCCCATTTTTGATCCTCTTTTCTACCACCCTCACACCTCCTTTTGCCTACAGCAGCCTCTTCCCAAATAAACAACAGCCCTTTTTTTCCCATGGGTGTCAGTTTTGCTACATCTATACCCAAATAAAGTATTACTGATATGGTTACCTAGGCACTGGTGGCCTTGCAGGACTACAGCCAAGAAGGTCCCCAGCACTCCCCAGCTCAGTTATCTGTGAAGCCTGGCTGTTTCTCACATAACTCCCTCTTAGCCACCTGTGAAATGCAACCATCCCTCACAGCGCTATCTCTAACTTCTGTCAGCTCCTCATGCGGTTATCTGTCACATCCAGCAATTTCTCATGTTATGTCCTGTCCTTTTCCACTGAACATCCCACTTAGTTGGCTTAACAGCAGGGTAGGACCCAGCCAGAAGTGCAGGCATTTGCCTGCAGCCCTAAAAATGAGGTGAGGAGACCCATCATCCGAGTCACTTCTCTCTTCCGAAGTGAAATGTCCTTTTGTGCACAAAAGATACTGTGCACAAAACTAATTTCCAGCAGTTCCTGACCAACCCTTCCCCAAAGGCCACTCTGAAGACAAGCTGCAGTGCAGAGCAATACATTTGGCAGCCTGTTTTCAAGCCTATTTTCCTAAACCCAGTCCTTGAGTTTTTTTCTGTCTTATAATTCATTGCTCCTTCATTTGGGCCATAACTGAGGCGGCGACACACTGCACTCTTCAGAAGAGTTACTTTCTGCCAACAAGCCTAACAGCAATGTACTTGTGTGTAATGAGACACATGAAAATAGGAGGCCCTTCAGATCTTGAGCATAACATACCTGTGGAGTGGCCTGGCTGAAGTTTAGCTGCTCAGTGAAACGAATGTAAAATGAAGTTTCACGTTACAGGTACTAAAAATGCGATCCTTGGCTTTCTCTACTGTCTTGCAATCTCACCCCCTTGCATCAGCTTTGGTGGTTCCTCTGACCCCACAGCAGGCTGCCACAAGAAGGAAAATATGTCAGGAAGCTCTTTGATAGGATAGAGAGCAACTCACTGATGTAAACTTAGTTTGGCCTGCAGGCCCAATGCTTTCTTGACTCGAATCATAGTCAAAGACACCTCCTGAAAGTAAACGCAATCTGGAAGACTCAGACTTCTGCATCCACGCTAACAGCCATGTGCAAAGCCAGTGAGGAAGCCAACTGTCCCAGACATAGAAGACCCCTCTCACCAAAAGGGACATTGGGGTGGCACTTCCATAAACTCCAGTTCTTTATGCATGGTCACTGCTGCTAGATGACTTCTTTTTGTTGAAAACAGATGTGAGATTATGTTTCCCAGCTTATTTTTGCTTTTCCATAACCAAGGAAAAAAGTTCCACCTTTAGAAAAAAACTGTCTTCCTTCCAGATTTCTCTGGATAGTTTCCTCAAAAATGAAACCATTGAGGCGGGAAAAAAACAGTCATTTTTGAAAGGTCCTGAGATATATATTTAACTTAGAACTATAGATATCTTGTTGGACAGCACAACAAAATAACATCTGAAGGAAGCCAATATATTTTCAATATCGAAGAGGCAGAATACTTTATACTAAAATTACAATATATTTACTTGTCTGCCATGGGCTCCATTCATTCATAAGCATTTAAAGCCCTTGACTGTGCTGTGGATGTCCAGAGAATAGCTTTATAGAGCAGAAAACATTTTCTTTTGTAAACTTACATGATATCAACATAATCCCACCTAACAAAATGCAAGGGGAGGAAAATAAAGGCTGTGAAATTAGCTTCTCTGGGGTTAGAAGTGCATTATGGGTAGCAATTAGAAAATGCCTGCACTAACCAGCAACCAAGTGAGCAGATATAGCACATCACAGAAATTAATGAGTCTGCATGTAAAAGATTATAGCAATTCTTTCCTCAAAACTACCTCCTTGCTTGCAGCACAGCAAATGCAATTTAACTTCTTGAGGCAACAGAGATGGTTCTCACTGAAATGTAGAGAAGTGACGTAGATGCCATGTTCCTTAATGCAAGGAATGCAACAGGGCCCTCTGCCCTAACTTGCTCTGCCTTCCTTCAGCTTGACCTCCCTGGTCAAGGGGATCCTAGCTGCACTCCTGCATGTTTCATATGCTATGTTCCTAGCAGAATAGCTATTTGCTGAAGTACTTGATCCTTTCATGCTGTGGTTCTCCCTCCCCGTCCTCCTAGTGGCTTTTCTAGGTAAGGTCAAAAAAAAAAAAAAAGCTGGGGGAGAACTAGCACAGAGAACGAAAACATAAAACTGAAAAATAACACAAAGCACAGACTGGCTTTGTATCATTGAGATTCCCATGTTGGTTTATTTCCAGCCAATATCAAAGTTCCCCAGGCCACATTCACATGTTAGAGCTGGTCCACCTGGAATAAACGGCCCATTTCCTCACTGAGAAGCTGCCATAGGCCTAGAAAACAATCAAACAATCAACCATAAGGGAGTGAAATAAAATGATGAGAAGAGGGTAGGGATCATAACGTTGATAGAAACACCGAACCAAGACAAAGCAGAGGATTCTGGAACATCGTAACCTCTTTGAAAGGAAACTGAAGGGAGAATACTAAAAACTTCCAAGGAAACAACCTCTGTTTGGATGCTTAGCACAGGCTGGGACTTCAGGTAGGTCCCTGACACAAAGCAACTGCATTTCAAGGTGCTTTTCTCTAATCAGGCAGTTGGCCTTCTTTCTTAGTAGGAAGAAGCTTAGGAGTGGCAAAAAGTGCTAATACAGAGAAAATTAAAACAGAAAGGAAATAGCTGAAAGACTGTGACTTGCGCTATTGTTTCTACCTCCCATGAAAGATACGAATATCCAGGGAACAAGAGAATTTCATCATTTAGTGCACAGGTCTTGACTGAGGAGTTACAAGATAAAGAGTTTGCCTTAAGAGTGATGAGTGGAAAACTGATCTGAATAGAAATATTTAAGTATATTTAAGAATTAAGATTTGTTAATGGAAATTCATCCTTTGCTTTCTCATTCCATTTTCTCCAACATCATTGTAATTCTGTCATGAGAGGACATGTTTCTAAGGGTCTTCTTCCACAGGGACTCTCTTTCTTTCCCAAAGTGTTTTTTTCTCATCAACTACTCCTGCCCCTCCTCTCTATCCCCTAAATGTCTTGCTCCAACAGATTGGCTTCTCCCTTCGTGAACAGTGGCTCCCTCAGCTCACACTGCTTTCACACCTTTCCCATCTTCTGCAGCCTGCACAACTATCCCCTGCCACTGCAGTCACTCAAATACTTCACATGCACAGCAGTTGTCTTTCTGCAGAGCAACACCCAACCACATCATGCAGAACCATGGAATCCAGGAATTAAACACGATATTCTGCAAGAGAGTGATTAGAAGATGACTGCATGTTCATCCAAAGTAGGACTGATCACAGTAATGTGCCATTCAAACAGGGACAGGTGATGGCAGAGCTGTGTGCACCAAACATATTGCCATAAGGATTGGAGTCCTACTATTCAATTTAAAGACTCTGACAGAGTCTGCTGCTTGTCTGCCAGCTGTCATATTGTCCCTATCTGAGGGAGCTTTTATACTTGGAGCTCATAAAATATACTTCTGATGAGCTCTCTTTGCCTTTATAACAAGACAGATATTTTCAGACATGTTCTCAAGGAAAAAAATTAAGCCAATATTCCAGAGAGAAGCTTCACCTTAAAACTGAAGCTGCATAAATGGTGCATATCTTTTCCCCAAAACTTTGTAGTGCAGTTCTGCAGCAGAATTCATTGAGGTCTTTACCAGTGATTTTGCCTCTATAATTATGAGAGGTGTGTATGTGTTTTGCTTAAGAGAAGAAAAAAAACATCAGCCCTTTCCCCCTGTCTATAGTACATAAATTCTTTATGCACTACATGTACCCCTAGAGGAGTGGGAAAGGTTTGTGAGTCCTCGGTATACTAGAATCTCATCACCAAAATAGACATCCAATGTGTCTTTATAGGCTATGAAACATGTAATACATTAAAACTGTGGGTGATTTTACCAAAACCAGTGGAGGGATGATGCTATTAAATTATTTGTTACTCAGTAGCTATGGTGGGGCCACTATACCTATTTTTCAACACCTCCACACTTGGATGATACTCAAGGGGAAAAAAACTATATTCCAACATAAACAAGGACAAATTTCATCAGTCTAAAAACCTACACAAAAAGTAGCACACACTTCAGCATATCTCACATAAAGGGGGAACTCATCCAAAAGCTGGTCCCAGATTTGTAGAGTGCTCCATGCAGATGGCAAGATGCACCTACAAAGCTATTGAGGTCTACAGAGGAAGACCACATCAAATCATGCATCCGTACATTCCTCCAGGCAACCCCACAGGCAAAGCCCAAGTACTGCTGCACTAACTCACTCTCAGGCAAATCATGAAGACCACAACCACACAGCAGAAGAGGAATGCAAGTATCTTCTGCTGCCTCTTCCAACTGTGTGGACTGGTCCATGCCAATTAGAGAACAAAACCAGAGCAAGTGGATCTTCTTTGAAAGCAGTCTCCAAACAAGGTTAAAGTTAGAAATGAAGAAAATAAGAACATTACTTTGTTACAATTATTTACGACCATGCTGAGAAGAAAAGCAGACTGTCAGTGCTATTTGTACTTTTAAATGATTGCTTAAAGGATATCTGTTTTATTCTTACAATCAGGAACCCAGGGAGCTTCTTTCCCAGCCATGTGTCTTGTTCTCTGGGTAAAGAGTCACAGTTGCCTAAGAAATCTTATTTCTTTGTTTAACAGGAGGCACAGAATATTACCCCCAAAACAGTTTGTTGAGGTGCTCTTGCAAGAGGCAGGCATCTGAAGTCACTAACTCTTTGAAAATGCACCACACCCAGGCATCTGATTTCCTGGGTGGATACTCTCAACAACTATGCAATTGTGTAAAATTGAGGTGGCATTCAAAGCATCAATGTTTTTAGAAAGGTTTGCCAGAGTACCTGTGTTTTTACACAGAAAGAACACTGCTGGCAAATATGAAGAGCTGATACGTCAGGGAAGCTGGCCACAAAGCTCTCACCTTTTTAGCTCATGATGAGATTTGTGTGGGAGATAGCTGCTGAAGTGCTTTGAACTGTCAGTATGGCAGAAGCTCTGGGAGTGTGCAGAGCAAGTTTCATCACTGGAGCTGCATTTGAGTTCTCAAATTCCCAGGTCAGGGTACAGGCCCAGAGTGCCTTCTGACCACAGAAACACACTGGCAAACAGCTGCAAAAAGCAGTTTGTCTGGATAACCAGGGAAATGTATCCTAAGGCCATGATGTTAAATTTGGATGCAGCACTGGGGAACTTTACACAAGAAAACATAATTGACTACAATTTTTCAGGTGCAGGATAGGACAGGCTTTAGGTAGGACTTTTTTCTAGTCTGTTGTTACAGTCCTTCTGGGACTTGGGTTCTTGTCATTTAGTTATCTGGTCCCATATAAGAGGTGGTATGTCTAACATTCCTTCACCACTTCCAGTACCTAGGAGAGGATCCACAGGCAGATCACACATCAAAGATTACCTTGTATTTGCCCATCCAAGCCCTCCTGGCAGGATGGTGCAGACAGGAGGACAGCTGGGTCTTCACTTTCTAAAAAGAAGCAGTAGACTTTTAATAGCTGACAAGCCATTTGCTGGGGCTCACCTCTTTGCATTGCTGTACTATTTTGTATTTTGAAACTTTTTTAAAACATAAATGAAAAGGAAAGTAAGTGAAACTGCTGTAGTCCCACTGTATGTGGAAATGAGCAATGTTCAGCAATCCAGTTCAGCAGGAAAAGCTGGCAGAGCGTCCACAGTTCTACCAAATAACAGTTGAAGCTCCTGCTTTGATTTTTGTACTTTGATGGGTTGGGCTGAAGCTATCTGAAAAGTGGTCTGTGACACAGGCCAACCTTAGGAGTGTTGACTGACATCCATGGTTTGGGCTTAGCAAATATTTAGATGACCTTGAAGGGTTCTGAGGATAATCCTTCTGGGCTGAGATTGGTAATAAGACACTTCGTGGCCCTGAACTTTTTCTTGTCACACCAGTTACTCGCTCTTGCCACAGGGCAGCCAGTGGAGGGTGGTTTTCTGAACCCCCAGGAAACCTTAGTTCCCTCATGGTCTACACTGTTTCAGCACTTGCTCTTGAAAAGTCTTGTAGGAGACTGCAGGACTCCATAGAGAACCAAAATGAATGGGGCATTGAGTGAAACAGGGAAGGAGGAGTGGAAACATCATATAAGACATAGTGCCACTGTATTTTTGACCAAGAGTGAAGGAGCTTGTTACAGCCCATCATGACAGCAGTTCCTTCTTTTGGGCCCAGCTGCCACTTTTTTCTTTCTTTCTCCTTTTTCTCTCTCTTGAAATTTCTTTCTTCTCAATTTTTCTCCCCTTAATGATATATCTGCCTCTATTGCTGTGACTGCAGTTTGTATCTATACTCAAAATACCTTGAATCTGTGAATTTGCAGTAGCTCAAAGTAAAAAGCATGCCAAGGAGATAGGTAATTATTCGGGCAGCTACACAGCTGCCAGTAGGTGGGCTAGTTAGTTTAAGGCCATCTTAGGTCTCCTTGCCCTCCTGTCCTGCACTGTCACTATAATTGCAACAGCACCACATAGTAATTGTCATCCATGTTTGAGTTTTAGTTAGTTTTCTGTTAGTGTTTCCAAAGGCTTTAGCATGGAGGGGTAGAGCCTGTTGGAGAAAGCCCCATTCAATGGACAGTGATGATATTTCCGGTGAACCATTGATCTGTAGATGCAAGAGGGTCAAATCAATAAGGGAAGTTCAGTCATATATATATAAAATATATATAAATATATATATATACACACACAGATATATATGATCCAGACATATATTTGGTTATATCCCAGTTCCAGGTAAGGTATTACCAGCCTGACACACTCTTTCACTTCAGACAGCCTGGTCTTCATATAAACAAAAAACACATGCATGGGCCAAACAGGAGCCAGGGCTTGCTCCAAGAGGCAATCAAGAAGCAACCATTGCATCTTTTTTTCTCCAAATCAAGTTTTATAAGACTATTCATAATCGCTTTATTAACATAAGTGTCTGTTTCCTCACTCAGATTCCAGTCATCTGCGGTACAATTAAACGCATGAAATAAGAGAGTTTTCCCTGGACAAAGCTGAATTACTGTCTACTGGAAAAGAAAGTTATTTTGAAGAAATTCACAATAAAGGCAAGGCTGTTGATCTACATAGGCAGAAAAACGTATCATGCCATGTTTTATTTATGTATGTTTTTGTTTTTTCACTGTTTTGTCAAGCACCCTGCAGCACAGTTCAGTGGTAGCGGGTAGTGTTTGAATGAGTGGGTAGAGGATGTCAAACTGAGTGTACAAGACTGAAAGCATTGGCCTTGACTATGGAAGGTCTGGTTGATTTAAAAGCTAATTCAATGATACAAGCCTTCACTCAGCTGGTTTGCTGAAAGTATGCAAGCAGACTTTTTCTCTCTTCTTTTTTCCTTCCTGTCTTTTGAATGTGTATTGCAGGCCTCAGGCATCTCTTCACAGGCTTTCTCTTTCTTACCACAGAGAAAAAGCTTCTCACCTGCTTGAAAGATAGAGTTAGGACACCATGCCATTCTAATTAGTTGTGGAAGAGTTTTCTTGCTTCCCTTTGGTTCTGGGCATGCCGCTTGTGTTGCTCATGCCTCCTAAACCTCCCTCAGCTACATCGCCTCAGGACACTCACAGCCTGGTACAGCAAGTTGTGAGATGCTCTGCATTTGTCTCTGATCTTTGCTGGTCCTCTGTGAGCTGGCTGCTGTGCCGTGGGGAGGATGGGGCGGGCATGAGGCAGGGATGGAAACTCTGGCTGCTTGGGGATGGAGCCGATCACCTCCTCATTAGCCTTGTTTCCAGCTCACTGGCCTGCAGAATGACAGTCTGGAGGTCACTTGCTGGTCTGGATCTTCAGCTGGGCTCGTCGTGACACCTAGTCAGGAGCTGGGGCTGTCTCATCGAGTTATAATTGGATTAGTCTTCTGTCTTGTCTGGGCAATGGAAGAATTCTGTAACATTTTCATGTATATTCTGATACCGTATGTACTTATCCTGTCACAACTGAAGTGACTTAGTCACATAAGAAGAAACGAAAATAATAAATCTTTCAGAACCTGCAGGATAAAAAATGGCCTTCTTGAATCAATCTTCATCTGACGGTAGTGTAATTATGGATTATTTACCAAGATCCAGACTCCTACTCAGAGCACAAAAATTGCCAAGGTGCCTGGCGCTAGTAAATTAGATAACACAGAGGGTGATTTGTCATTATTACAGTTCATTAGTTCTTTTCATGTTTAAACTTGCCCTTTCCAAAGACAGACTTTTTTTTGGTGTCTGGAAGATACAATATGCTTCAGTCATGACTCAACTGGTATGTTAATCATTGCACTGGATTGATTCTGCCCTCTCCCAGAAAACAGCGTTAAAAGATGTATAAAGTGAGTGAAAAGAAAGCAAGCCACAAATGGACAAATAAGCTTTTGCCATTAGAGACTGTAAGGTCAGGAATTTTATCAGCAGCCACAATGTGAAAGTTACTGCTCATTCACCTGTTCTTGTGGCCAACACTGTCTCCATCCTCTGCTCCCCAGGCATTTAAGAAGAGAGATCTCTTAATGGGAGATATGTGAAACTCCTGGAGGACTAACAGAACTGTCTGAACTGGACCTCTTCGAAGTGATGGCATCCTATAATCCTTTTCCTTGCAGGTGGGAAAGTGTTACTGTACTGCCCTCTAATGCTCACAGCCATGCAGTCACTCACAGATGGGGAGGTTTAAGGTTAGTTCTGATGAATAGGCAAAACACCACTTTTTTTTGTCTGCTCTCATCACATAAAATTGGAAAAGAAAAGCTCTATGCTAAATTCAGTGTCGCCTTTCCTATGCAAGCACACTTGTTATTACGCAGTGAAAGCAAGAATTACGGAGTGCTTTGGGGCTGTAATCTAATTTGTGGATATTTCATTTAAAGTGTGCTATGAATGAATTGTCCCACAGTGATGTATTGATAGGCCTTAGGCTGATACTGTCACTGAAAGGTAAAATAAGGCAACTCAACACAACTGGAAAAAATGGGGAAACTTTTCTTAAACAAAATCATGATAGACATGTTATGTTCCTGTTCCCTTAAATCTTAGACTGTATAAAAATGATGCTCCCTGGTCTATTATATCTTGTAGAACCATTTCACAGGATCACTTAATCTTTTTCAGGAGCTTCCCTACCCTGAGTTTCTTATTGTTCTCCTTCTGCATCACCTAAAACCCTGTCAAAACTTAAAACCACTACCCTAATCCAAGATTGAACCTCTGAGCTTTCTGCTTTCATACATCCTGTTTTGCACTTAAATAGGTGCCAGCAGATCTCCCTCCTCTTCTTACTTGCAAAGAGGTGCAGAAAAGGGCCGGGGGGCGAATATGTGCAAGAGCTCCAGTTTAAGGCTCAGCCGCATTCAGCCCCCTTCTAGCTTCAGAACTTGACCTTGGACTCTGAGAGCTATGGCAGCAGCAGCAGACACGATTACTACCCGGGTGGAGGCAGGAGGAGGAAGAGGATGGAGGGAACGGATGCAGGCAGGGAAACACGTCCACAGAATCCCAGTGAGGACCAGGATCTAAACTAGCTTATCAAGCTGCATAAATATTAATCGTATCATTTAAACTGACATTCTGCCCCATCTGCAGAGTTTCACTGTAAGAGGTTTCTCTAATAGGGCATGATGTCTCCAAGTGCCTTTTATTAATAATTAAAATGTTGTATCTCAAATTACCACCTGGTTCATGGAAGATAACGCTGTGTTGGCAGTGTCAGGCAGGGGAGATCCTAGTACATAATGCTGAGGTGAAGGGGTTAGGTATGCAGCCTTCTGCCTTTCTCTTCATTATTTACATTTCAATGCTTTCTAAAAGCCCTGAGATTATGCCCTTCTTGTGGTAGGCTCCTGCTCCACACCTCTTTTCCCCATCTGCAAAATGACAATGCTTTCATTTGTGAAGCACCTTGAGGCCTACCGATGAAAAGTATCATGTATGAACTGGCCTGAAAATGGACTTGCGTGCCCAAGAGCTTGTTTGTTAGAATATACCAGTGGGGTTGTTAAATGCTAGTACCAACAAACCTTGCCTTGACTGTGTCCTTAGGCTGTTGTGGGCAAGCTCTCTCCAGGCACATAGTAAGAGGTGGTTCTGGAAAAAGAAAATACATGTTAAGGAAAGAAAATACACGTTTAGGAATTCCTTTCTGCCGAGGAGGGACAGGAGGCAAACGCAGCACAGTGATTCGGCAGCACTTCAGCTAGGAGTGCTGAAGGGCACTAACAAGACTCAAGCAGTGAGGGTGGAGGAGTGTGTTGGTGCCATGAACTGGCCAGAAAGGCAGAAGGGTAAAGTACTGACTCATCATATGCCTTACAGCACAGGGGAATGCATGAGTGACCATCAACAACACTCCTTCAGGGATCTTAGCCATAGGGAACTGGAGAAGAGTAGTAATTAAGGGAGAAGATGCAATCAATCCATATACAAAATATTTTAATTGCAAGTTTGGTTTTTTTTTTCCTTTGGAGATGAATTTACATCTGGCAACAGACATAAAAATCTGTACAAAGGCAGGTCCATGGCTACTGGTCTGCTATGATGATAAAGTGCAGGGCACAGATAAGACCAAGCCTGCACAATGCAAAACAGACCCTGGCACAAAGACGCCTAAGGAACTGATGATCCAAGCATTATGGTTAATGTGGTATAATCCATACTGTATCAAGATTATGTGTTTAGTTCTGGATGTGGTGAAGCTGGAGCGACCAGGACTATACTAGGTTGTGGCATTAAAGTGCATCCAAGGTCAGAGTGACTTTTCTTTGGCCAGCTGGGATGACCCTGGATCCCCCTGTGCTCTGCTTTTCATTCAAAATAAGCAGAGAAACTGAATTTGTTAGCACCTGCAACTGGGTCCGTACCTATAGGTCTCAGTGCTTACATCAGTGCAAGCAGGTCTTGCATCTAGTTGTGTTTGAAATTCCTTGTGTCAGAAATTTCTTTTTGTGTCAGGAATGGTGTAGAACAGTTTCAGAACTGGCCTCACATCATATGCAAAACAATGGGTTCCACATGTTTAATTACTATACATATTTACTTTACATGGGGGGCAGAGGGGGGAATCACTGACGGGAGTTGAAGTTGCCAACACAGCTTTGAGTGAGCTACCAGATTTTTCCAGACATACAAAGCTACTTGTTCTCATCTGCTCTAGCCATAAGATTACATTAATTCTAAAAGAAACCTGGATGCCAGGTTTATTAGTCAACAAATCTGGAAGAAGAAAAAGAAATCCCTAAGAAGCAGATGCTGATGAGATTGTTTAGAAAAAGGTTTGTTTAGTATTAAAGAGCAGACTGTGCAAAAATGCACTCACATGAATGGAGATGAACCTTTTTATTTCCTTTTCGGTAACTATTTTAGCACCCATTACCTTCTTCACTTTCCTTTTGTGTTCCTTTTGTCATTGCTTTCTAATTCCATGTTGTCAGGATAGCTGGTTCACAGGAGGCTGTTAATCTTTTGGCTAGGTGTTGTAATTGTTTGAAAACAAATTAGATAGCTAAACTGAGGGACAAGAGAATTAAGAGACATGTCTGAGGTCACACGATAGGTTAATGGCTAATCACAGTTTGAATCCAGGAACTTCTAGTTATTAGACTTTTGCTGCAATCGACTGTGTTGTCTCCTGCAACTCTGGAGTGCTATAATATCACTTGAAAATTGAAGTAAGTGTTGCAGAGGTGAAAATTAAAAATGTGGTCAGGAGAAAAAAATTGAGTTATCAGGAATCACTAACAAGCATCCAACACCGATCACTGCTTAAACAAACAGTCTGGACTCTGCTGAGATATATTTGATACCCCCAGAAAAATTAATCAGCTCTCAGAAGTGCAAGTGTCAGTAATAATATCTTACCTGTAGATCACTGAATACCCAGTGAAGACTGTGCTTGTGATACAATCTTTCTTCCTTTTGTTTCCTTGGTGGAATATGCTGGCACTTACTGCTCTGCTGGGAATGTTATGTGGGACAAATTCTGGAA
>VZTV01001393.1:0-11261 GCA_013400875.1 Anhinga rufa | reverse complement strand
CCAGGGCTAAACCATGACACCCATCCTACTGGTCAGATTTCTGTGTTAAGTCTTGGCTGATATGAAAGGCACCTGATTAATAATTAGCAGGGGCATCAGAAGGACTTGCCCATAAATGACTGCTTTGTGCTTTTTCTGTCTCCCACACTCGGGATGTCTGGTTTTGCAATTTAAATGGCTGCCATGAATGAAAGCGCAAATGACTGAAATGCAGATTCATCAGCATAGTCATGGTAGAAGGTGAATTAAACTAAAGACTCTGTGCAAGTGTGTTTTCTGGGTGTTTGTTCTGGTGGGCAGTGTGGTGGCAGTTTGTTTCCTCTAATCTTATTGCTCATCAATTCTCACATTTCTAGCAAGAAGGCAAGTGAGTTGGGCTGACTTACAGATCTTTAGAGAGGCCTAAAGGTAAAATCTTTAATTCCTTTTCAGGGTCAGAAACTGTCTTACTGTTTTGAAGAGGTTACTGCCGCTGCCTAACAGATTTTAAACAAAATTGCTGACTCCCTAAACCTGTTGCTTTTTCTGAAGCACATTGTTCCCATGTCAAAGTGTTATCTGTTATTAGAGTAATAGGAGAAAATGGAAAACAGTAGTTGCAAGTTTTGGAAGCTGTCACATTCAAGTCATCATTAATTTTGATTTATTTATTTTTATTCTTGAAGCATCTCTATAAAGGGTAGGAAGGAGAAGTCAGAAAAATGTCAGATCCTATCAAAAAAAGAGAAGATTATTAGGAAGGAGATGAAAACAGCAATTTAAATGCTAGCACCAATGACAAGCTTGTTAACCTGCACAGTCCATGACAAATAAGAACAACTGGGATAGGGGTAGCAGTGGAGGCAGAAGAACCTCAATCAAGTTTTGAAGCAAAATTACAGGTTATAGACCTTCACATCTGCAAGTTATATAGGAGCTCATCTGTGCTCTGTCTACAGATGGGACTGCAATTCACACGTGCACCCTGGAGCTACCTTTGCTGGCTGAAGTGTTTCATCCAGTGTTTAGTGGTAGTCTAATCCAGCTTCTTTGGGGTTGTCTTGCTTTTTTTTTTTAAGTTCTGAGTTGAAATAGCTGTAGTCCTAATAATATTCAAGCTATCTAGTTTAAAAGTAGCTTCAGGTATGACTCTGAACTGTTGTCACAGTAAACGCCTTCAGGATAGGCTTTCCCTAGGGTTGAGAGCCCATTTCCTTTATTAGAAATACTCATATTAACATTCTCAGGAAGCTTCCTTTTAGACTTTAAAAAGTGTCAAACAAATATTAAATGCTCCCTATAAACAAAGTAGCTCTCCAGTGGGAGGAAGAAGCGGAATACCTCCCTCCACCTCAGTAGCAGAGGAAAGTTAGAAGTGTACAGTTTTTACTGTCTGCCTTTTCAAAGAGGTGTAATTGAACTGAAGAAACATTTTCAAAGTCTTTGTGAACTGGAAGGCTAAAATGATAAGAACTATTTAACACTTAATATAAAAGTCAAACCTTTAAAAAAGGTAAAATGCACCCATATGATGGCTCAGAAGTAATGTGCTAAGGAAGACTGTTGGACTTGGTTGTCTACTGCAAAGAAAATAAAAATTCCAGTGTTAATATTGTCTGCAACACAATTACCACACCAAAAGCATTTCCATTAATTTCAATGGGAATTGGATCTATCTTTCTACTCTTTAGGCTAAGCAATGATACCAATCAATCTTTAAAAATGTGATTTATTCTAAATACAGCCTGCAGAGTGGTGACTGTAGTGTCACTAGGGGACTGTTCCTTTGTTCTCAAAACAGTGTCTTTTCAGACAGAAAACACAGAATCTGCAGTCAGAAGCAGTACTGGACTCATGCTTGCATTATTGCTACTCTCTTCTAAAAAGTGAACTTTTAATTGGCCAGAATATGTTACTGAAATGGGCACCCAGACTCTCTGGTTGTAAGTTACGATAACATCTGTCTTTTCAACTTGCTTTGGCAAAGGAAACATGCACAATTTTTTGTTATTCCAGAAGCCCTTGAAGCATGAAGAACATGAAGTTCCAATGAACTGGAACTTCCTCATTCCACTGATGCTCTGAAAAGTTGATTTCTCTTTCTTTTTTTTTATCTTTCCCCCCCTCTCTTTTTTTTTTTCCTCTGGCAATTTTGGTGAAGCTTTTGTTTTGAGAGAGTCTTCTCTAGATTGTTATACTGCCTAGAAATCCTTCTTCTTTACCTTATTAAGGTCTTAAAACTAAAGCTTTAATAAAATTGAAAATGTTCTTTATTCTCCAAATGATGCTGGAGTGTATGTATGACATACTGAAATTAACATTCAAGCAAGCTGTTTGTATACTTCTTTTGTGTGAGACTCTCAAAACACACAGTATTAGCTGGCTCCTGACATTTAAAGCTAAGAAATAAAACTAAAGAAATAGAAATTTCCTTGCTAAACTGAAGAAGGGTATCTAATACAAAAGCAGAATGAACATGGTTCTTCAGGAAATACCAGTTTAATTTTGGTGAGGTTTTTTAACATAAGGTAGACTAAAGGGTGTAACAGGGCAGAGGAGGAGGGGGTAAGATGGTCTGGTCAGATGCGCAATGAACCTGAAGAAAGGCAATTGTAAGGGAGCATTGAAAAGAGCAACTAGTTGCACTTTGGGTGGTGGCAATGCCACCCAAACTGCTGGAAGTCCTGAAGACTTCCAACATATATTTTTGGATCTCCTTTAGTTGCTTGTGGTCCTCCCAGCTGCGGTGTTGGGCTGGTCTCAACATTGACTATCTGTATTTGTCAAGGAGCAGTGGCTCCTCTAAAAGCCAGAGACCACGAACAAATCCCTGAGTGGACAGGGGTGGCCATTAGGTCTTTATTTTCCTCCCCTCCACCTTTCTTCCAGCCTAATTTTGATTAGTTAGCCAGGCCTTATGGGGACATTTTCTATACACCGCTTTTCACTGAAGGTGGCAACACCATGTACTTCCAGCTGAGGCTTAGCTGAAGTATTTCAGGTGCTGCAATGCCTTTGAAATGTAGATCTCCAGAAGTAACTACAGCCAGTGTGGTTTATGGTATAATGTTATTACATGTGACACTTCTGTGACAGGGCTCTTTTATGCACTTTTAGCCTTTGGCAATATGTTATGGAGAGAAGAATTCACTGACATATCCAGGAAAAGGAAGCTGATGCATAAAAATTGAAATGACAAGGTTGACAAGGTTATTTCATAGCTTTTGTTGCATTATGATAATAACTAACAAACTGTTAAGCTGCTTGCAAAACTTCTTAGGGTAAGCAATGCCTTTTTCTCTCATGTTCTCTTCAGTAAACGTCGATATTAGCTTTTGAATCTTATTCCCCTTCTCCCAGTAGAATAAAATGAAACTTTTTGTAATTTGATCACTGAATAGCCCTCTCCACAGTTGCTATATTTTGGGTCCTCTGTGGGCATTGGCATGCTTTTTTGTTCTGTTTGGTTTTTAGACTGTTTGCTTGTTTATTTTACCATCCTCCCTTCCAAATCCAGGAAGAGGTAGTACAACACCAACATCTTCCAGGGCTATCTCTCTAGCAAGAAAGGTCTTTGCTTTCATGTGTATCTACATGTTTTCTCCCCACCAAGTCCACTGCAATTACCCCTGTGCTTTCTCTGTCTTCCCACTTCAGTGATCTCTGTCAGCCTTTCCTAGAAAAATACTTAACTGCAACATGAAGCATACATGATCAGATCTTTCCCTAACTAGGTCTGATAAATGAAGAAGGTTCGTGACCCTAAAGATGCAGACTATTGTTCTGATTAGATCTTTGGTTTTTATTCTCAATAGGAACTTTTTGTTTGTTTGTTTTTAATACACTATGTAAAACCTTAAAATGGATCAGCATATATAAAACCATTATGATTGGATAGTATTCACTGAATTCTATGGGCCATTTAAAATAAGCCTGTCTAAAATATTGCTAAAAATTTCAAGTATAAAATTACTAGGAAAACAAACATTAAATCTCTGAAGTGTATCAGATGCACAGAGCCATAGACTCTGGAGATCTAGTGGGTCCTTTCTTTTTTTTTAACAATATGAAAAACCTATTCCATGCAACACAATAGAGAAGTAGCTAACTCATAACAGGCTTCTGAAGCATTAACACATATGCCGTATCTGTCTTGTGCCTGTACCATTTTGTAAATAAGTGTGTTTGATGTTGCTGTTACTTCTTTGATCTTGTAAAATCCACCACAGAGATAAGAATACGTTCAACAAACACTGAAAATATTTCTTTTCTAGTGATGGCAGTCACCATGTATTAGTAGAAATTTTTTTCCCCACTAATGATACATCATTTCAAGTGATACATTCTCAATAGGGGAATCAAGTTCACTTATGGCAGGTTTTGCAGTTGAGAGGTAAGATCAATAATTTCTCAAAACATCAGGAAACATCTGTACAATACAACTTCACAAAAAAAAATGAAAGCAAACTGGATGGATTATTTTAAATAAAACTATAAAGACAAGTCATGTCCATTGTCAGAAAAATCTATATCTGTTTCTGAACAGTGTTTTTTCCATTGCTTTTTCTGTCAAAGATACACAGAAAATGCAGTGCATCTGTATTAAAAGATCTGATAGCTTAAAATATTTCATAGTCACTTTTTGTACTCAGTATATGGAATTAATCCTATCTCAACTTATATTTCAGACAATGAAAGACTCCCTTTTTTCTAATGTAAGTTGGTTTTCTAATCTAAATGTGTTGTATTGTTTTTATGTCTTTAAAATAACCACTACTAGTATAAAAGGTAACAGTGGTAAAAATACCTGGAAATGTACCTTTCCGCTATGCGTATTGTTGTATGTGCACATATACTCTGACGGTAGAAGGAAGTGTGTCGGCTTTTATGCCTGACAATGGAAATTACGCAGGCTGTATGACCTCGCTCAGAAATTTTACACTGAGCCTGTAACCTCTGCTGGAGGTCAGCTTTCCCAGAACCTGATGAAGTGGGAGGCAGTTAGGGTACCCCCTAAGTGGAAGGGGGGTGAGTTCAGAGCACTAAGGGGAAGGCTATGGGAAGCCATCAGGATACCGCTCTCTGACTTGTGGAAACAGCAGAGACTGTAGAGCACATAATCATAACAGGCACTCATGGGTGTTTGTGTCACTTCTGTCTGAGCAGGGACTGTTAACGCTGTGTGTTTGGGTAGCACAGTCTTTAAGAGTGGAAAATAGGGCGAATTCACACAATACCAGAAATACAGATACAACATCAGAAAGGTAAAGATAGTTTAGATAAATCTCAGCCCTGTCTCCAAACTGTAACTTAATTATTGATCTATATTTATTAATGCCATTTTCATTAATACTTTCTATTCAGAAGATAGATTTATATTTAAATACTCCACCAGTTTCCAACAGCCAATAGTATGTTTCCAGTATTATCAAAGAGGAAAGCTTGATCTAAATTCTTTTTGGATCAAACTCTTAGGATGTATCTGAATTGTTTCTTTAAAATTAATTGATTGTTACTAACTGAAGAACTATCCTTCTCTGTCTCATTAAGATCATACTTGAACTGTCTTACTTAATTTTTTATTGTAATTGACCAGTCTTGAACAAAGTTAAAAAAAAAAAAAAAAGCTTAGTGTCAAAAATCTTTCATGTCTTTGTCAAAAAAATGTGTTGTGTTTGAGCTTTCCAGATTCTTTGTCTAGTTTGAATGGCTTCTGCAATACAGGAGTGGAAGGATTGGTGATTTTATTTAAAATAATAATAAAAAAGAGTTCCATATGGCTCTTCTATGCAATGAAGAATAGTTTGAAGTAAACAATAGAGACATCAGTGCTCAAGGGCAGCTGTCATGCCTGAGACAGAAGGTTGGGAGAAATTAAGAAAACAATAAACAGAATTATTTAGAAATTATAAGCCAGTATCTACAAAGCTATTTTTATGTAGTGCTATACCTCAGAAATTTCCAGCAGAGTCCAGAGGATGTTTATTTTTCACCAATACATTTACTTAAAAAAATGAGAAACAACTCAAATTTTGACTGGAATTGAAGAAGAATATGCCAGAGTTGGTCTGATGCTTTTAATTCCTCAGTTAAGGAAAGAAAATCGATACCTTCATGTACAGAAATCATGAATGGGATTTTGATTAAGCCACTAGAGCAAATACACTTAAAGGAGTGGGGAGAAAGTTCAGTATAGTAAAAATCTCAGTTTACCGGCAATTCAAATGGCATGAGCACCACAAATCTCCTCTTAAGTTCTGGTGAGCATTAGGATCTCTAGGCTTGGAGGAAAAAATATCACAATATATATCACTCTTTATGGAAGATTTAATGAGAAATAGCTTAAAGGTACTGTCTCAATCCTCTGTCTGAGTACAGAGCTAGCTCGTTCTGATAGAGCAGCTTCCAGTAACAAGATCTTCCAAATGTTGCCACTGGGTTGGATGTTGTCAGTGTGAAGTACCTGCATGAGGGGGAAACACGACACTGAATAAAGGTCAAATATGATGGTGGGGATAACTTTTACAAATTTAGATGGAGGATAAGATGGGGCTACTTTCCTTGAGAATAATTTTTTTTCTTTAACATAAGGAAGCACTGACTATAGAAGGTGGTCAAGGAATGGATGATGGGAGGCAAGAGAGTACAGTGGGGAAATCAGTCCTCTAATACTCAGTGTTCAGCTGTGAATCTTTGGTCCTATGTACTGAATTGCTGTGTGTGGGGGGAATTGCTGTAATGAACAAATCTATCTAGTGAATTATCTGTACATTATACTAACCAATGTATTTATGCTATACCTTAACTTCTTGTTCCATCTGAATTCCAAGTGCAAAAATACTTGAAGTGACCATTGTATCCTAAAAATCAAGATATGTGTAATGGTTTACTTTTTGCATAGTTTGGCTACAGCTAGTTTTACTTGTCTGTTGCATGCATGAAAAAAGTTGTCTTCCTCTTATAGCACCATTAAGCACACTTGATTATATCACTTAGACAAAGGACCTGTGTCTGCTTTTCTGATGTCTGCTATACTGCTGGGAGTAGAGATATATATAAAAAAAAATACATCATGGCACAGTGTCCTGGCCTTTACCCTTAAACTCATGAAAACGGCTCAGGAACTGGTATGGTGGACTGTAAGTTAAATTAATTGAAAATGTTAGATTTTCTTTTGGATGAAGCTGAATGCAAAACTGGCTAAACTACTGAATTATTATGGAAATTACCAAGAAAAGACCACTGACTCTTGCTTCTGATCATTACTTAAAGAAGGGAAATGGCACTTTATTTATGAGAGAGGAAAAAAAGACCAATTGTATGGGTAGTTTTCTTAAAAATGTACAGCTGGAAGAAAGCAGAAACTGCAGTATTTGTTAAGGGAAACTTTATTATGGGATTTCACTGCCTATTAAGGCTAAAAGGAATGAACAGCACAGGAATTATGATTAGACTGACAGACTCTTAATTCATGAAGGTATTCTTTTCTCTTATTACTATTTTCATGTAATGAAGTCTTTGTTGGTGTGGGAGTCAAGCAGATAATCCATTTCAAATTAACTGAAGCAGCAGTAAATAGTGGAGAATTCAAGGAGTCATAAGAAAGTATGGTAGTTGAACTTTTAAAAGTCATTCCTCCTTTCTTCTTTCACCACTGACTCTTTACAAACAGCAGAGTGATTCTGTCATGAGAGTTCAAGTCCTAACTCATTTCTTCAGTGGAATCCACTGAATATTTTTAGTTTTATTTTCAATGGACATTAATGTACATCCTCTGGAAAGCTACCACCTCGTGTAGTTTAGCACTTGGACATAATTGGCAGACATCTGTTCAAAAAAGCAGTCTTAATCTGGAGACTATATTGTGTGGTTTTTTTTCTTTTCCTTTCATAGAGAAAGGCCAGAATTGCAGGTATACAGTTAGAAGTAAAAGCAGTTACTTTGATTCATGGTAGAATTTCAGTTTTTGCCAGACCTGTCATTTTCACACATACAGATCTATAACCTTAAAAACAAAATAAAACACCTGTATCAACCTATTTTATCAAACATTTATCTGGTAATAACTGCTATATGCACATACACATAATGCCATTCTCTTAAGTAATTTTCATATCTTTAAAATTGTGACTGGCAGACTGGCACATTCTGTGACAAGGTTTGGTGCAGGGAAGATCCCTAGTGCAAGACTTCATAAAGTCAACACAGAATCACAGGACAGTAAGGGTTGGAAGGGACCTCCAGAGATCACCTCATCGAACCCCCCTGCGTGAGCAGGCACACCTAGAGCAGGGGGCACAGGACCGCGTCCAGGCGGGGTTTGAATGTCTCCAGGGAAGGAGACCCCACAGCCTCTCTGGGCAGCCTGTGCCACTGCTCTGGCACCCTCACAGGAAAGAAGTTTTTCCTCATATTTAAATGAAACTTCCTGTGTTCCAGCTTGTGCCCATTGCCCCTTGTCCTGTCATCGGGCACCACTGAAAAGAGTCTGGCCCCATCCTCTTGACACCCACCCTTCAGATATTTATAGGTATTGATGAGATCCCCCCTCAGTCTTCTCCAGGCTGAACAAACCCAGGTCTCTCAGCCTTTCCTCATAAGGGAGATGCTCCAGTCCCTTGATCATCTTGGTTCTCCGCTGGACTTGTTCAAGCAGCTCCCTGTCCTTCTTGAACTGGGGGGCCCAGAAATGGACACATCCTTTCTCTGGCTAGCATGTTCAATTCTTTTAGTTCCTTTCATTAAAACTCTGGGAGATAGTTTAGGTCACTTAGTCCCTTCATGACACACTTTATTCTGTGCTGTCATATCGCAGCTATCCAGAAATGCTACACTAGTTTTAATTTCATTGTTGCCCATTAATTGCAATAGATCCAACAGAAAACTTCCTATAGACTCATAGGCAGTAATGCAAGGAGCTGAGCTGGTAACAAATCACCACTGCAACATTCTCTAGAAATATATCACCAGCCAAAACCAGATGAAAATGAAGGCTGAGATGCTGGACACTAAAACTTGGGAATGATTTTTAGTAGACTAAAGAGGATACAAGGTAATTAACTGAGATAGTTGCCCCAAGGGCAATGGGGCTGCAGGGGTGTTGCCAGGTGGTCCCTGAGAGCTCTTACCAGCCTTCGTATGCATTCACACTCTCCTAAGGATGTCATTATCTCGGGCTGCTATCCAGCAGTGCGTATGGGAGAATAACTTTGTGCTCTATTGAAGCAAGGAACACTAGAGAAACAGCAGAGATATTTGGCAAAGCAATGCTGGAACTTCCAAAGGGTGAAAGCTGTGAAAATATGACGTTTGCTAAATAGGCCTCCTTTTGTCCGAGTCAGTTAGAAAACCTGCCAACTTCCACAGCATATATGGCACAGAGACTTCAAAGATATCAATACTATTAATCTCTCACTAAGTGTGGAGACAACTGATGATGGTAGGAAAATGTTTAGCCTTCATCTGTGGTACAACTGCAGTTCTGGGGATCTGCATTGATTTAGCAATGATCTAACTCAATGCTTCCAAAGTCTGTGGTATCTAAACCTTACACAGACTTCTGAATGTCTTGAGGTATTTTTTCTTCACAGTAGCATTGCAAAGAAAAGGAGGTTTAGAAATGGGTGAGTGTCTTGAGAAGCTTATCTAACTTTCATAGTATCTATGACAGATTTAAAAGCATTTAGAATAACAAGTAAATTTTAAACTTAGTAAAATTATAGTGATTTATCTTTAGCTTAACAAAGGATATATAATTTATGTTAATGTAATAAAAATAATTTTGCAGTATATTTGTTAATATGGCATATATGTAGATAAAATATTAAGCAAGGTTTAGTATTTTATGAGACATTGTGAGATGAGGCTGCATTGAGACCAAATAACTTGGGAAATGTGAAAAGTTAATATTTGACAGGTGGGGTCACCTCCAGCACTTGCATGTAAGTGCCTATAAGGCACCATTATGGAGAAATCCCCCAAACCCTCCCCTGGAACTCAACATGCTGGGGTGCCTCTCTAAAGTGTCTGTACACTAATTCAGGCAGTATAGGGAATAAGTATGTTGAGTTAGATATCTGTGTGCAGCTGCAGGGCTACAATTTTTTGGGGATCATGGGTGTATGGTGGGATGACTCCCATGACTGGAGTATTGCAACTTGATAAACTTCTACAGTGAAATGACTGGTCTGGTAGGTGAGGGGAGAGCAATGGATATTGTCTGCTTGGACTTCAGTAAGGCCTTTGACACTGTTTCCCATAATATCCTCATAGACAAGCTGTTAATGTATGGGCTGGATGAGGAGACAGTGAGGTGGATTAAAAACTGTATGAATGGCTGGGGTCAGAGGGTGGCGATCAGCAGCACAAAGACTAGTTGGAGGCCAGTGACTAGTGGTGTACCCCAGGGGTCAGTGCTGGGTCCAGTCCTCTTCAACATCTTCATTAATGACCTGGATGATGGTCCAGAGTGTACCCTCAGCAAGTTTTCTGATGACAGTAAACTGAGAGGAGTGGCTGATACTACAGAGAGTCATGTTGCCACCCAGAGGGATCTTGACAGGATGGAGTTATGGTCTGACAGGAACCTCATGAAGTTCAACAAGGAGAAGTTCAAAGTCCTGAACATGGGGAGGAAAAATCCCATGCACAGATATACGCTGGGGGCAACCCAGCTGGAAAGCAGCTTGGTAGAAAATGACCTGGGATTCCTGGCGGACACCAAGCTGCACAACAGCCAGCAATGTGCCTTTGCCACAAAGGTGAATGGTATCCTGGGCTACATTAGAAAAAATGTTGCCAGCAGGTCAAGGGAGGTGATCCTTCCCCTCTACTTGGCACTGGTGAGTCCATACTTGGAGTCCTGTGTCCAGTTCTGGGCTCCTCAGTACAAGAGAGACCTGGACATACTGGAGAGAGTCCAATGAAGGACCACAAAGATGATGAAGGGACTGCAGCATCTCTCCAATTAGGAAAGGGTGACTTTAGCCTGGAGAAGAGAAAGCTCAGAGGGGGTCTTATTAAGATACATAAATACCTTAAGAGAGGGTGCAAAGAAGACAAAGCCAAGCTCTTTTCAGTGGTGCTCAGTGACAGGACAAGAGTCAATGGCCACAAACTGAAACACAGCAGGTTCCCCCAGAACATCAGGAAACACTTTTTTTACTGTGAGTGTGACTGAGCACTTGCACAGGTTGCCCAGGAGGTTGTAGAGTCTCCATCCTTGGAGATTTTTAAAAGCTGTTTGGACATGATCCTGGTGCAACTGGCTCTAGGTGTCCCTG